>JAQBSW010003103.1:0-89377 GCA_029291075.1 Eudiplozoon nipponicum
GATTAAATTATCATTTTCTTGGGGTCTATAAATTCCCAAGTCAGCTAATTTTTTTATTATGTCTAATTCTTACTTTTTTAATTTCTCTATTACGGGCTTTATCACTGAAATCCTCAATGCATTTAAAATCATCTGCGTGCAAAAGAGAAGTTAACATCGATCTTAGTTTAGTTTTTTCCTTAATAAGTATAATCTTACGTTTAACTAAATCACGAATCAAAGTTTTTATAATATTTATACAAAGCTCATGCTTAAGGGACATGCCATAAGCATTTAACTTAAAATTTAATTTAAAACGAAAACATTTAGGAATAACATCATGTTTTAAACAAATACTTAAAAAGGAAATATTTGACACTTGCCTCACAATTTGTTGTTTCAATAACGTATATTTATTATACCATTTAACGGCATTGCTGCTATAATTCCATGTTAAATGTTTCTTGAAGGAGTTTCCGTGTTTCGCACCTGGATTATAATAATACAATAGTTATAAGTAATGATTTGTCTGACGCGTGCAAAGGGTAAATTAATGTCTATTGACTGCAGTTTCATTTAGATGTACGTACATGTGTATCAAAATAAAATAATTTAACCAAGTTTTTTAGTTATGCATACACATACACATGGACATGCGTGGCGTGCGCCAATAACTGTTATTAACTTCTCTATCTTGAGTACAACCTAGTGGTTTGAATTGTAATTTAACATGTGCAATAGTCTTTCGGACTTCTGGTTTAATCACTCATGGCATGTTTTTATGACGAGTGTTTTCTGAATTATGGGTCTCCCCCATCTCAGTTACGTCATTTTCACTGAGTGTGTTAAAAACGAATAGTTATTGCATGCAATTGATAAATTATTATTCAGCCACTCTGGTCGAAATTAGTTAGATGAAAACAACGGTTATGAAAATGTACACACACACAAATATGTGACACGCGAATATCTAATGAAAGGTCAGTCTGAGGTATATAAATATTATGACTAGAGGAAATAAAACACTTGCTTCATTTGTTTCGTGAGATGCAACTGATGAAGGCCTACGGTAAGATGGGCCGAAATATCTTGCTAAAAGATAATTACTGGAACAATGAAAGCTGCGTTAGTCAAAACGCAGATCAGGTAATTTCACTAGATAATTGCGTGTCACATGTTTGTGTGCATTTCCGTAACTGTTATGTTCATCTTAGTGATACTAAAGTGAGACTAGAGTGGCTGAAAAAGAATATACACCTTACATGCGTTAGATTTTTTGCTTTATATGTTTTATGTGAAGTGGCGTAACTGAGATCGAATTCACATTTTCGGCAGACCAATAAGTCAGAAATATTCCTCAAAACCACATGCCATTGTGAGTGACAAAATTAGTAATACGAATGACGAATGCATGTGTTCAATTTCAATTCAAACCATTTAGGCTGTACTCAGGATAGACTTTTTAATAATCGTTATTGTCATATCATTAAACAGACACACGTAACGCATGTGCATTTGAATGGGTATATATAATTAGAAAGATTCAGTTAAATATAACTGATACGCACGTACGTACATCAAAATGAAACTGCGGTCAATAGGCATTAAGTTACTCTTTGCACATGTCAGACTAATTATTTTTTCTTAACATTTGAAATACTGTATTATTAGAATGATCACATTGGGTAGAGTGTGTAAAAGGTACAAAAATCTATTCAATAGATTAAGTTTCATTAAGATATGAAATACAATAAGTGATGGTGAGACAAAAAAATTTGAAAATTATAGAACAAGCAGTATGTGGAAATAATATAGAAGCCCTTTAATAAGCAGTAAAATCACTAAGAGTTTCAGAATCAAACGAATAATTAGGGGTGAAATTTAGAAAGACAATATTCAAAGTAATTGATTAGCCAGTATTTAAATAATAAGCCCACTGATAAGTCCGTCTTAATCCGATGAACTTAATATTTGCGTACGCGGGTAATAGCTGTACACGGGCAGTTACCGCGTACGCAAAACGCGGCATTGATAACCTGAATGCTTACACACCGCAAAACATTGAGTTCAGAACTTAATATTTCACTGGAGCTAGCCCTAGATTCAAATTCATGGAATCGTATTTTCCAGTCATTAGCTAATACGGTATTCCAAATCGAACCTAACAATATTTAAGCAGTTGTTTCATTCATAATGTTATCCCTCGATTTAATACCGATAGATTCCCTAACGAATCTCGTCGCACTATTACGACTCAATATTGCTATGCGCTTTTTCATCTCAATTAATAGTGTGTTCAGTCTCCATAACATGACGAGCAAGATCAAATTTAGCAATATGTCTATACTTACATGCAGTTCTATGTTCACCTCTTCTTACCCTGATTGGTCGCATGCTCTAACCAACATACATGAGACTACAATCATTGCATGAGATTTAATCCTCCTGATGTTTCCAAGGGTTTAATGTTTTCCTTCTGATTAGAGAGAATAGTGCCTAGCGTAAGGGACTATTTTAAAACGGTCTTATTTGTATTTTAAAGCTTTTGATTTTATTTTCCTACTTAATGTAGAATACGGTAATACCATGACCCTACACTCTTCCTTCCACCTAACCTCTTTTATATACCTCGAATAAGGATCAAATTTTCTTACAACATCCATCATGGTTGCATCTATTAAATGAAGAGGATAACCATTAATCTTGAATATATTGCGTAGTCTACCTAATTTTAACTTCCTATGCTTTAATCTGTTGATCAAAGGCATCTCAATTTCAATAAATTTAAAATGCTGATTTTCGTACGATACCGGTGAGTGGGCATGAAATTAAGTAGGATTCCAGAATAATTGTCCTTCATATAAATATCTCTTTCTAAATTCTGGCCATTTCTAATTAATTTGACGTCTAAAAATAGTAATTCACTTGATGATTCTCTATACAAAATAAATTGAATTTCACTCATTGGATTCGCTAAATTTAAGAAAATATCCATTTCATTATCACCATGTTTCGAGATCATTAATGTCATCCAAGAAACGTGGGTACAATTTTGGTCTCAGTGGAGTCTTATCCAAGAGACAATTTTCCAACGATTGGCCCTTTGGAACACCTCGATTTTGTTTATAAAATTCTTTCCTAAATTAAAATAAGTAGAGGATATACATATATACATCATCTGCATAACGTGTCCAATTGTCATTTCATTTCCACTTAGTATTTAGGGATGACCAACTAGGAAACGACGATAGCAATCCAGGGTTTCAAACAACAGTATATTCGTATACACAGATGCCACATCTAAGCTTACTAAACTATTCTTTTCGTCTAGTATATATTAATCAGCAATTTCAACCAACTGAGATGAGTTTAACAAAGTATGGTCTAAGCTATAGGAATATTCACAATGAACTTTATTAAAGCTCATATTTCAAAAAAAGAAATAGGACTATTTTCCTATTCTATGACACATTCAAAATAATTCTTAATGGATTACCAGGCTTGTGCACGTTAAATAAATCACAATCGTGGTAAAACTGTATCTCATTGTAAAAGAGGGTTAACATGCGTCGAAACCAATTCATCACTAGCAATTATATTATTGATTAATAATTTTACGTGCCCTGGTAACCTATTCGTTGGGTCTTTTGTTATTTACTTCTGAATTACTCAACTGTTCCAAAATTTTATTATTATAATAGTATTTGAACTCTAGCTTCTCCTTTATTCGCTTTTAGGCATATACAATTATTTGACATTAACCTTTAGGAGACGTTGAATTTCATAATTTGGCTAAACTTTATCTTCTTGGTGTGTTAAAGCTATTGAGGCAACACCTAATTCAAATTTCACCCTATCTTTATCTGAAAGAAGTTGTACCATTTTGACAGCCTCGATAATTATCTCATTTCTAACCGATCTTTCATTATGAATAGTTATGGTTAAACTACGGTTAAGTGGTTCAACTTAATCCCTCTTACAATTTTCTGTTTAAATATTTACTTTTCGATTAGTTACGATCAAATTACTATTTGCTTGGAGCCTATATATTCCCAGATCAGCTAGTTTTCTAATCTCATTCTGACTTTAATGGAGAATAATCTCTTATTATTTAAAATGTGCTAACAGTAAAATAGTTTTTAATATTCTTTATGTTGGCATTTTGCATATTTGATTTATATGAATGATACATTCACTGCAGCCGTAAATATTTGATTTTTACAATTTTTTGAGATATATGTTGATTCTCTCCCATAAAACACATTCTATTTATCATTTTGTATGCTTTAGTCTTTGTTAGACACTTTTTCAAACACATAAAAATATGTTAATGAATTAATGTCTACGTCCCAAAGGCAAATGATAAACAAAAGTAATATATTCTTAGCGCTTTCAATTTATGTATCCGTCTTTTTTTTAAATAAAATGTTATTTTTTTTGTATTCCGTTTACAAAATGATCTTAATTTCTAATTTAATAATATGTAACATAGAGCCATTCATCTTCCTATAATCAAAAATATATCTCATCCAAAACAATACCCAATATTTAAATAGTGCTTTTAATAACTCCTGCTTGATTCGTGCATTAATTAATTATTTAATCGTCGAGTTTATTAATAGTTTCTAACGAACTCGTGTTTTATAACACATCTGTAAGATTTTTTAATCCAGATTTCTGGCTTAACTTAATCAAACAATCATTTTGCTAAAGATTAAGTCAACGTAGAAAAGCCTCCATCATTTTCCCCATAGAGACACGATTCGTTCTGTTCGATCATCACTAAAGTATAACGAGAAACTAACCGGCTGAACATGGACTTCATGTTAATTTTCCGTTTGATTTTTTTAAATAAATGGTTGTCAAAATTTGCGTAATAAACGTTTTCTAGCTATGAGAATTATTTTATATCGATTAGTATATTAAATTGTTACTGAATCTAAGTTTTCTCAGTTTAGGTTGTGTTTTTAGGCACTTAATAGTATTTTTGCGTTTATTCTTGTAATATTAAATAGTTTTCTTTATGTTTAAATCAACAACAGAGACTTTTCATTTAAGTAATGCTTAAACATTGAATCATATTTCCCAGGACTGTCCTTCTTGTTCTTCATTATGCCGACATTTTTGTTTGGGACAATTGAAAGCAAACGTAGGTCCGCAAAATCTTGTATCCTTTTCATTTCCAGATGCACCGATTACTGGCCTTGATTGATTACTTCTCAATTGCCACTCCATTTTGAAGCCCTCCATAAGAGGCTTGTCTGGAAATGACATTGGAATAAGATTTTCCACTCTTTTTTCGGAATTTTCGGCACTTCAATTCCAGTCCAATCTTTAGGGTTGACATCATACACACAGGGAAAAAACAACTTGTGCTAAATTTGGTATCCTCATTCAAGACAGATCTATTTATATGTATTTTAATTCCTCAAGTATTTTTTATTGTCTACCCTAATATCCGGTCTTCATACCTATTCCCTATACTCAAATGTATACAAAAACTTATCCATGTCACCCCCCTCGCACAAAAAAACTATACACATATGTGTACCCTACTAAAGTGACATTTATAGAATAACTATAAGCAAACTCTATGAATTGACATACATGCCTATTCATAATATTTCTATTTTTAATTGTTGTTCCGAACGCGTAGAAGGATCAACAAAATTTTATTTTAATATTGCAATAATCCTCAATTTCCCGGGTTTACCGAATCCCATCATGTTTGCAATAGGTTATAGAGTGAGAGAAATAGGTTAATAAATCTGTTGAAAGATTATAGTATTTTCCTATGGTTTGGTTATCCGGAAAGATTAAATGATAAAAACTTAAATGAGACGCTATGGTGATTTAATGGAAAAATAAATCAAGAAAAACAGGTAAGGGATTCAGAAATGCAAAATGAAGATAAGCATAGAACTCTGGTTCTGATTAGAAAAAATAGGACATTAGTGTCAAAATACAGCATAGGAAAAGTGGTAAGACAAAAAGTTACATTAGGCAATAAGCTACTATATCAGAAAGAAAAGAATGGAGCCGCTCAACACATCAGGAATTTATGTGATACCATGTAAAGATTGCAAGCTAAGGTATTCATGTGAAACCATGTGTTCAATAAGGGTACGTAGAGGGCAACATAAAACTGCATGCAAATATAGACATAGTCATAGATCAGATCTAGCCAGGCATTCAATGGAGACAGATCGTCCTATAAACTGGGATGGCTGTAAACGGATTCCACTATGTAACGAAAATTGATTAAATAGGATGATTAGTGAATCAGTTGAAATAAAATCAGGAATGAAGGTCATGCATGTGAAATCTGAAGAAAAATCATTAGGCCCCATATATAATGAAGCCTTGTCGAATGGAATGAAAGATAGATTAGAGGAATCAAATTTAATAATAAATTCACCTAAGCGACTGCGACTATGAATTTAGGATATTAAACGGAACAATTTAGATGGAGTTAGAAAGAGGTGATTTGACTAAAAATGTAGTGAATCGTGTGTCTTCGGGGCAACTTTCATAGTTACTTAATGTTCACTTATATATATATATATATATATATATATATAATGTCCACTGCCTTTAAATTTTACACAGTATATTTCTAATTAGGAAGAAAAAACACATTAATAACAAAGTGGATAAAGAATATTTATTTCGAGATTACTAAAAATCGCTCTACAATCTTTCATTTATATACATTCTGGGTTTTCAATTGATTTTGCTGTTGGCAAGGACATCACCAATGACATCAAAGACCTCATATTAGCATGTACAAAAACGTGCAATTTACATTTGATGAGATGTACTACCGCCAGATCAATGGTGTAGCTATGGGAAGCTGCATTGCAGCCCTCCTGCAGATTTATACATGTATCATCTTGTAAAAGTCAGCCTAAAATGTATAATTGACTAGTGAACACTCTGCAAAAGGTATGTAGATGATATATTGTTGTTCATCTCAGAAGCAGCAGACACTTCCGGAATCCTCAAACAAGCAAATGGAGCCGATCCAGATATCAAATTCACTCTCGAGGTAGAGAAAGACAATAGTTTTCCATTCCTTGACATCAAACTCACTCGAGAAGAAAATAATGGGGATTAGCAACGTCCATATATAAAAAATCAACTTAGACACTACAATCCCACATCCCAATGTGTTACCATTATATATATATATGTGTGTGTGTGTAAAGATCTTTATCTAAATCAAAAATAGCCCGGGCTCAACATTCGAAAGTTCCACCAAAATGATTTCCTAGTCGACCAGCCACGAAACACAAACCTCGAGAACAATTTACTAGCATTCAGGCTGGCCTAAAACCCAGTGGATTGGACTTAACAAGCATTCGGTCGGTGTGATAAAAACTGAAGAAGAAAAAACTGGCGAACATATAATATCACAACAATTGTTAGCAGAGCCAGGATATTTCCGAGCAAAATGAGCATTAGACTGTAACACACGGCTCCGCGTTACGAATCAACGAATTTCAATTTTATTAATGTAGTTCTCTTTAAGGTTAAATAAAACAATGATATTTATCAGAGTATTCTTACATCACCTTTCGGGAAAGGGCCAGGGATTAATCATGAAAGCGGATCTTAATAACAGCTACCAGGTTTAGGTGGGAGGGCATAACCAAACGAAACAGACAACTAGCCCGCAGAACCTCTTACATTAACTACAAAATCCCCTACATAAATGGTGCCCCGTTTCGTCGTACTCACAGCCAACAAAGTATTAATCAGCCTCTAGGTTTGAGAATATCAATCAGGCGCTAGTCCTTCTACTAGCCCAAGTACTTCGGATCAATGCCACGCAAGAGTGAATCCGGTGAAGCAGGGAGAACGCGCAAAAAAATAAATCCTGAGCCACAAATCACGGCGGACCACCCTCTCGAGATCACAATTCTCGAAGAAAGCCACACGATGACGGGTGAGGACGATGTAACTCTGCCATCTATACTTGACAGCACACTCACACAAGATGGCGTCCAGCTCAGGAAATGCAGGAAGCTCCGTGGCGAGCACAGCAACAATTCGCACCACCACATGGACCCAGTACAATATATGCCAACTCGATACAGACTACCTTGACGAGTGGATCGATGATGTTACATTATTGGTCAAGGTGTCCAATATAACAGAAGAGGGCTAAATAATTTCGAGGGCTTGGGAGACAATCACAATGTCTTTCAGACGCGGAATAAAAGACGTTCTGCATCAATACACTGAGGGAACATGTTCGTAGTCATGGCAGAGCCTGCAACGCGCCGTCAAGCAGTGCATGACACCAGATCGAGAAGACAGGCTTACAGAAGTGATGAGCCAGATTTGCCTAGGTAGCCGCACGCCTTCCGAGCTATAAAGAGAGATGGAGCAGAAAGCCTCTGAATTCAACCTACCTAAGGAAATATTGATACGACCATTCATTCAGAAGCTTCCTCCCGTACTTCCTCCAGATTGCATCACTTCGCGACTGTCCGAGCCTCAATCCACATCATATTCAGCCCGAACAAATGACACCAATGAGCGCCTCATTAGCCTCCTCGAGAGCCTCTCCGTCAGGCCAGATTCGGCCTGTCTGTGCCGTCCATTATAGATGCGACCAAAGCAGGCGTGACCAGCGTCGACCACCGTCCCGAAACAGCACCAGGAGGTCGACGTCGAGAGGCCGGGCCACAGTTCCACAGCTACCGGCGGAATGGTGTCTAAATCATCGCAGCTATGGCCACTTCACACGCTATTGCCTCAGAAATGGCTGCACATTCCCGCGCACAGACGCGACGCAAAGGTGAGCGCGGTCACCTTTGACAAATCAGAATTATCCGGCCATGGAGGGTTCGGAAAACGGCTGGTGTCAGCCTCCTTTGCGGCATTAGAGGCTGATCACCCCAAGATTGTTGGCCACTCCACATCTGATGGCTCGAAGTACGTTGCTTTCGCAGTTGAGCGCAATCAGACTATTTTCTTTACAGCGACGGCTTCAGTCAAGTCATGCTTCAAACGCCCCAATGCCAGCAACCAGTCCCATCGTCAATTGCTGCTATCAACATCCTTCTTCATCCGTGACGCAAACTTTGGCGAATTATTTCTAATAGACACTGGATCAGATCTAAGATTACTACGCCACAATTATTTCGAATCCACCATCCAGTCAACACCAGCAGTCTTACCTGTGCCAATGGCTCCAACATAGCGAAGAGTCGGGTACGAGTACACACAATTTCGTTCTCTAACTCACAAAGATGTTTCAATTATCCTTTCATCATTGCCAATACGACAACAAACATCATTGGACATGACTTCCTCGATCACTTCTTCCTTACCGTTCGTCCAAGAAAACGAGAGATACGCACTGCAAACAATCAGTAGCTTTCATCATCGCTAAAACATACGACTCGCGCCGAAGCAGTTTCATCCATACGGCTAATTCCTCGAGTTCCTCATGTACCAAAACTGGACGATGTCCTAAAGCGACAAGAAGAGATTTTCAAAACTATCTCTATTATGCCCGATCCCAAGATGAAGCGTGCCATCACATCTCATCGTATCATCTTATCGAAGCCACTTCGTCATCCTCCCAGTGCATGTCCATTGGCACCGCACAAACATAAGGCCGCCGAACAAGAATTCGCCATGCTATGTCAACAAGGCATCTGTGCAAGATCCAGCTCACTATTTGCGTCGCCTGTGGTAGTAGTACCAAAGAGTGAACCCGGAACATTCAGAGTGTGCGGGGATTATCGTATTCTCAATTCTTGCACACAGTCTGATTCGTACATCCTGTCAAATCCAGCTGACCTACTCAGATCCGCTACCGGTCATGCTGTGTACTCTAAATTCGACCTAGTAAAAGCCTACCATCAAGTACCGATGGACAAAGACTCCGTATCCAGATTCACAGGAGGTGGCACACACAAATATCATTATATGCCTTTCGGTCTTAAGAACGCATCTCAAACATTTCAACGCGTTATGGACGAAATACTAGATGGTCTACCATTTGTAATTTCCTACTTAGACGACATTCTGGTATTCTCCAAAGCAATGTCCGAACATATGCAGTATATTGACATTCTACTCGCACGTCTAGAAAACCATGGCCTCCGGCTTCATGGTAACACATGTGTCTTTGCACAAAAATTAAATGAAATCCTCGGTCATCAAATTTCCGAGAAAGGTATGATAACTATACCTGCTAAGATTCGTGCCATTCAAGATCTATAGCCTCCAATCAGCGTTCGAGCGTTACAACGATCCTTGGGCAAGATGAACTACTACTCTCGATTCGTACCTTGCCTTGCCAAGATTCTGGTACCTCTTCACAAATATCTCGTGCCAGAAAGCCGTTTTGTCAAGAAATCACAACTGATTCAGCTCAGCGTGGACGACATGCAGGGTAACGAGGATGCCAAAAGGGCCTTATGCAAAGCGACCATACTACATTCTCCTAATTTGTCTCAATCTTTAGAATTGATCATTGACGCATCCGACATTGCCACAGGCGCAGTACTTCAACAGTATGACAACCATTGTTAGCTGAGCCAGGATATTTCAAAGCAAAATGAGCATTAAAACTGCAATCTCACACACTACGCTGGTCCCATAAGATATATATATATATATATATATATATATATATATATATATATATATATATATATATATATATATCATATAGTCGTTCGTGGAATAGGGTGGCCACGGTATTTCAATAAATTTATCGTTGCAATTTTCCTACTATTATTTCGAAGGTCGAAGCTAAAAAAGAAATCGACTTAAAGCACAAAAATGCTTTTATTACAAAATTCAAACATGCAAAGCCCGTAGGTTCAACGCAACCGATATTATATGGGTTGCCCAAGATTCACCAAATGACCAACAATTAGAGATTTCCGCCTTTCAGATCCATTTTATCTATGGTAAATGCTCCGCATCACGGGCAGCCAGACTATTATGCCGGATTATAAAACCTATCATAAATGGACGAATGGAGCACGTTTTACAGGATAGCTTTCAATTAGTGAAAAAATTCGCGACCTGAATTTAAAAGAGAGGACAGTGGTGTCCCTCGGTATAAAGACCCTCTTTACGAGCATTCCAATAAATAAAACTAAATATTCTATAGGAATATATACGATCATCAGGAGCGGAAACACTGATAGAATTGGACGACATAAGAGAACTACTTTTATTATGTACATCCAACGTACAATTCGTATTCCAAGGAATCTTTTACTGACAAATTGACGACATAGGTATCAGTAGTCCTCTTGGACCAGTATTGGCAGACATATACATACATCATTTAGAAACAACTGGTTTAAAACTGTTTGTCAATGGAGCTCATTTCTGCGTACGCTACGTTGACGATACTTTCATGGTCGTTGAGTAGGATGAAGATACAAATGCACTGCTACATCACATAAACAAGGTAGACCAAACAATCAAGTTTACAATAGAATAAGAACAAGACGGATATTTGTCCTTCCTAGCTGTAGGAATAACGAGAGATGAAAAAGGTAACTACTCAAGGTCAGTCCACAAGAAATCAAGCTGAACTGGGCAATTTATCCATTATTACAGTAGTGTGCCAAGGGCGAACAAAAAGAACCTAATAATAAATTTGGGCACACGAATACGCAGGATTTGTTCACCGAACAACATTGAATAAGAGCTAAATTTGCTTCGCGAAGGCGTTGAGAAATAATGGCTACCGGATTGGTTTATCGAATACAATTTGAGACAACTCAACAAAATCGATACCAATTTGGAGGAAAACAAAACTCCCCAGAGAGTAACGCTTAGTGTTGCCTTTGGGGTGATCTTCCAGCTGAAATCTTCAGAAGAAAAGGAATTCGAGCGAGTAAAGCACAGTTTCCATCAATACAGCTGAGAGTATTGTTCAACACAACAAAACTGATGCGGACGGATGAGAAAGATAGTCTCTCTCTGACGTCAACACCTTTGTCTGTATAGAAATTTCAATGTTCCTGCAACGCTCAGTACATCGGCAGATCAAAAAAGAGGCTCGAAACTAGAATAAATCAGTATCTCCCTCAAAAATTATTAAAGAGGTGTGCAGTTCCTGCACAAAAATCAGTAATTTGCGAGCATGTATTACTCGCAGGCCATGCTGTTTGCAGTAACAATTTTTCAGTTCTCTACAAGGCAAAAACAGAGAAAATGCTTCTGGCTTTTGAAGCTATTGCAATTAATAAGCTGAAGCCCTGTTTAAAAGTGCAGAAAATAATTCAAGAAGAAATTAAATTGAATAAGAACAAAGACATAACTGACAGGCCTTCAAAAATGGCCAACGTTTCGCAAAATACGACACATACATCAAATTACGGACGCAATTACAATGAAAGCAATGACACACCAAATGACGTTTCGCAAAAGGCGTGGTCTAAATTGCGCAAAAGTAGTGGTCTAAATTGCGCAAAACAAATTCTAACATAACGAAGAGGAGATTGGTTACGACAAATGTACAATTGGAATTGGATGAACTAATATACTAACGAATCCAAAACAATGGCTGTAGATGCTGGTAGAAATAAGATTTATTAATAAATGTTATTCCATGGAGTACGTTGTTTTTTTCTTATATTTTAAACAATGGTGAAAATCGAAACGATAAATTTATTGAAATACCGTGGTCACCCTATTCCACGAAAGACTATTAATGAATATATATCCTATTCGTGTAGATATGGTGAATGTATGAATCGTGTGATGTATTATAAAAATTGTCTATGTGAGGAAACTATCCCAACTTACGTGATTAAGCGTTGGAAAAGTACCAATCGGCATCAATCAGAGAATATTCATCGGCGCATTCTTGAAAATGTCATCGAAGAAGAAGAAAAAAAACGGATAGATACAAAATAAAAAGTCTATCTATAGAGTCGAAACTGCAGATGTTAGAAGATGAAATTCGAATTAATATTTTACAAGAGATAGAATGGATTACAGAAGCTGAGAGTGAAGAGAGAGATTAAAAATACTAGCGCGGAATGCAATACAAATAAGATTTATTAATAAATGTTATTCCATGGAGTATGTTGTTTTTTCTGATATATATATATATATATATATATATATATATATATGTGTGTGTGTGTGTGTGTATGTGTGTATTTTGTATGTGAAAATCTTTATATAAATCAATAAGCGACCGTGCTCAACATTCGAACATACATTTGAATGATTTTCAAATCGACAAGCCACAAATCACAAACCCCGGAGAACAATTTACTAGCTTTCAGGAAAGGCTAATTACCAGTCGACTAGACTCAACATACATTCGATCGGATTTATAACAAACTGAGGAAAAAACAGCTGAAAACACTGTATCACAACCATTTTTAGCAGAGGCAGGAAATTTCAAAACAAAATAAACATTAGATATTGCAATCCTACACCGTGAACTGTTTCCATAAGATAAATATATATATATATATATATATATATATATATATATATATATATATATATATATGAAGATCTTTATATAAATCAAAAAGCCCCACCCTCAACATTCGAAATATTCATCAAAATGGTTTTATATTCGACCAGCCACAAATAACAAACCCCAAAAACTATTTACTAGCTTTTAAAAGATATATTTATTTGCTCAGTGCTGTCCTTCTTGTTGTGGATTTGACCGCATTTTTCTTGTGCGGGACAATTGATAGCACTCATAGGTCGGTAAAATCTTGAACTTCCTTCATCTTCAGATGATGTAATTTTTGGCCTCAATTGATGGGTTCTCACTTGTCCCTTCTTCTTTAAGCCTTCAATTAGCTGATTGTCTGAAAATGACGTTGGATCAAGATTTTCCATTGTTCCTGGACCGATATTTCGAGATCTCATTTCCAATCTCATCTTCAGGGTTGACACAATACGCACAGGAGTAAAACACAACTTGTGACAAATGTGGTATCCTCATTCAAGACAGATATATTTATACCCATTTTAATTCTAAAATTATTTTTTAATTGTCTTCCTAATATCCGGTCTTCATACCTAGTCTCTAATACTCAAATGTATACAAAAACTTATCCCTGTCCCCCTCTGCGCACACAACTACCTATAAACATGTGTATTTTACTAAAGTTACATTTATTGAATAACTATAAGTACACTTAATGTATTGATAAAAACGCCTATCACTGATATCTATATTTTAATTGCTGTTCCGGACGCATAGAAAGATCAACAAATTTTGAATTCAATATTGCAGTAATCCTCACATGCCCCCCAGTTCACCTAATTCCATCCAGCTTGCAATCGGTTATAGATAGAGAGATTAAAAAACTATTGAAAGTCTATAGAGTATTATTCTATCATTTTGACAAGACCGAATACGGAGTTTACACTAACGAAATCGTCTCTCAGCCAAATACACATTAATACTCATATCCTATATAAATTAGTTTCTCCATTTAAATATCTGTGTCCAATATACCTATATAATAAATTGTATATTTAATTACTTATTCATAATTACATATATACTCACTTCTTATAAAACATCCATATAATTCCATAGGCTATATATTATGTATATATAGATAAGCATATAATCAACCGTGTGGGTTCTTCCCACATCATTTATAAATATCTATATATCCTTCATATATATCTATATATATATCATATACTTACGTGTATACCTTATATATATATATATACGAATATATATATATATAAAATTAGCAATCTTTTATATTTAAATTTATTTTTAATTATTTATATTTATATATACACACCCACATCTTATAAAATATCCATTTATACATACGTCCACACGCTATCTATGTATATATAGATAAGCATATAAGCAACCATGTGGGTTCTTCCCACATCTTTTATAAATATCTATATATTCATGTATATATATATATGTATATATATATATACACGTGTATATACCATATATATAATATGAATCTCATACAAGCAACACTGTGAGTCCCGCAATGGATAAATTATATCAGTCAAAATGCTTTTGATAATATTTATATATCTCTTTTATTGTCTATCTATATACCCCTATATATATATATGTAGATATCTATAAGCAATTGAAATAGGTTCTTTGAAATTCAACCACTTACAATTTCTCCTTGAGTGTATAGTATATATACTAATTTTACTCACAATTTATATGTATATTTAAATATCAAAGCATATGTCTACCCGTCTACACCTCATATATATATATATATATATATATATATTTATATATATACATAATGCCTATTTCAATTCACATAAGCAACCATGTGAGCTTTTCCTCACCTTATATATAAAATCTAAATATTCTTCTACATATATATTGTGAATATCTAAATAAGCCTTTAAGCAACCATGTGAGTTCACCCCACATCTTATATGAATATTTAGAATCATCCATATATATGTATCTGCGAAATATATACCCATATTTAGATAAACATATAAGCAACAACGTGAAATTCTCTCACATCTTATATAAATTGAAATGTTCATCATATATATATATATATATATATATATATATATATATATATATATATATAACTCTAGCCAAATTACCTCTCTCTAACTCCATCTAATTCGTTCTGTTTTTTTCTTTTTTCATAGTCGCGGTCTCTTATTTAGATTTATTGTTAGCTCTGATTCCTCTAATCTACGTTTCTTTCCATTCGAGAAGGCTTCATTAAATATTGGGCCTAATGATTTTTCTACACATGTCATATTCATGACGTTCATTCCTGATTTTATTTCAATTGATTCTCTAATCAATCTGGTAAATCTATTTCGGTTACATAGTGCAATCCGTTTACAGCCGTCCCAGTTTATCTGATGACCTGTCTCCATTGAGTGCCTGGCTAGATCTGATCTATGACCATGTCTGTATTTGCATGCCGTCTTATGTTCACCTCTACGTACCTTTATTGGACGCATGGTTTCACCTATATACCTAAGATTGCAATCTTTACAAGGTATCTCATAAACCCCTGATGTGTTGAGCGGTTCAATTTTTTCTTTCTGATTCGGTAACTTATTGCCTATTGTAACTGGTTGTCTTAACACTGTTCTTATGTTGTATTTCGTTGCTAATATCCTAATCATTTTACTTAATTTGGAGTCTGGTAGAACCAGAGTTCTGTGCTTATCTTCATTCTGATTATCTAAATCTCCTGCCCGTTTCTTTTGGGTTATTCTTCTATTAAATCGCAATAATGTCTCCTTTATGATTTTCTCAGTTAATTTTTCCGGATAACCATTTATCCTGAATATTTCTTTCAATTTCATCAGTTCTTTATCCCTATATTTTAAATCCACTATTTTAAGACTTCTTATTATCATAGATTTTAGAATGCCTATTTTCATCCCAAACGGGTGATTAGAGCAATAATTCAGGAGGATACCAGAATAAGTATCCTTCCTGTAAATATCTTTCTCTAATGTCTGACCCATTCGTTTTAATTTTACATCTAGAAACGATAATTCTTCTTTGTTTTCTTTTTCCAATGTGAATTTTACCTCTCCCAGTTGATTAGCTAAATACAGAAAATTCTCCAACTCATTGTCCCCGTGATTCCAAATTAGGAAGATGTCATCTAGGAATCTTAAATATAAGCTTGGTTTGAGGGGAGATCTAAGTAGGAGATTTTTTTCTAAATAATGCATATAAATATTAGCGACTGGGACTGATAATGGTTGTCCCATAGGAACACCTTTAACTTGAAGGTAGAATTCATTTCTAAATATAAAGTATGTAGAGGACATACAAATTTTAAACATTTCCATAATACTACTTAACATCATTTTACTCCCTTCTAGTATTTCAGGGTATTCCGTTAGACAACGTTGGACACACTCTAATGCAACCTGTACCGGAATGTTCGTATACATAGATACCACATCCAGGCTTGCCAGTTTATCATTCTCTAATAATTTATATTTACTAATAATATCAGTAAAGTGATAAGTATTCTTTAATGTATAATCTAGAAAATAGGTGTATTTTCTTATTCTATGGCACAGAAATTTGGACATTTTATAAGTTGGAGAATTCTGGACATTAACAATTAACCTAAGTGGATTATCTAGTTTATGAATTTTTACTAGACCATACACTCTAGGAGAGAGTGAATCTCTTTGTATTAATGATTTACCAAGTACTGAATCCAATTCCCCAGATCCAATCATTCGATTAATTAAAGCTTTAACCTCACCTTGTAATTTGTCCGTTGGGTCCTTATTTATTTTATGGTAAACTTCTTTATTATTTAATTGTACGTACATCTTATCATCATAATCCCTCTGGTTTATTAGCACTGTTGCTCCCCCTTTATCTGCTTTAAGGCATATTACCTTATTAGATAACAAATTAGATCTCAATCTTTTCAAGTCATAATTTTGTTTACATTTATCCTCCCTATGTTCTAACACTAATTTTGCAACATCCAATTCAAATTTAGTTTTATCTTTTCTTGGGAGGAATTGTGCGATTTTAACTGTCTCGGTAATAATTTCATTCTTAGGTATGTATTCTATAGGAACAGCCGTGTTCAGTCCCAGGTTAAGTATTCTCTTTTCATTATCTTTGAGATCCATAGATGATAAGTTTATTACCCGTTTCGACACAAAAGAATCGTTTGGAATATTTCTTCCAGGCCTATGGATTCCCAGGTTTTCTAGTTTCTTATCATGTCTCTTTTTAACCTTTTGAATTTCTTTATTCCTAGCCTTATCAGTGAAATCCTCTATACATTTAAGGTCCATTGAATGTAATATCAAGAGCAACCTTGACCTTATTTTAGTTTTTTCTCTAATTAGTTCATATTTTCTTTTTTCTTGACTTTTTATCGATGATTTCATTAAATGTATAGAAAGTTCTTGTTTCAGAATATTTCCTACTCTATCTAGCTGAAATGGTAGTCTAAATTTAAAGCATTTAGGTATAGTATTAAATTTTAAACATAATTTCAAGAATGAGATATGTTCCACTTGCCTTACAATTTGTATTTTCCTCCTTTTGTATTGGTTAAAGAGTTCCACCACTGTCCGGTCGTATTTTTGATTTAAGTACATTTTAAAAGATATATTTATTTGCTCAGTGCTGTCCTTCTTGTTGTGGATTTGACCGCATTTTTCTTGTGCGGGACAATTGATAGCACTCATAGGTCGGTAAAATCTTGAACTTCCCTCATCTTCAGATGATGTAATTTTTGGCCTCAATTGATGGGTTCTCACTTGTCCCTTCTTCTTTAAGCCTTCAATTAGCTGATTGTCTGAAAATGACGTTGGATCAAGATTTTCCATTGTTCCTGGACCGATATTTCGAGATCTCATTTCCAATCTCATCTTCAGGGTTGACACAATACGCACAGGAGTAAAACACAACTTGTGACAAATGTGGTATCCTCATTCAAGACAGATATATTTATACCCATTTTAATTCTAAAATTATTTTTTAATTGTCTTCCTAATATCCGGTCTTCATACCTAGTCTCTAATACTCAAATGTATACAAAAACTTATCCCTGTCCCCCTCTGCGCACACAACTACCTATAAACATGTGTATTTTACTAAAGTTACATTTATTGAATACCTATAAGTACACTTAATGTATTGATAAAAACGCCTATCACTGATATCTATATTTTAATTGCTGTTCCGGACGCATAGAAAGATCAACAAATTTTGAATTCAATATTGCAGTAATCCTCACATGCCCCCCAGTTCACCTAATTCCATCCAGCTTGCAATCGGTTATAGATAGAGAGATTAAAAAACTATTGAAAGTCTATAGAGTATTATTCTATCATTTTGACAAGACCGAATACGGAGTTTACACTAACGAAATCGTCTCTCAGCCAAATACACATTAATACTCATATCCTATATAAATTAGTTTCTCCATTTAAATATCTGTGTCCAATATACCAGTGTTACCACGTGAAAACTTTGCGCAACGAGGTGAAACGATCAACTATACTGGGAAAAATAGCACTTGTATATGTAACAGTGAACAATGCGCACGAATGGTTAATTCTCAAGCTATCAAAACAATAATGACAAGATATCAGACATCACTTCGCAATACTGCGAGAATGACCATTACATGCAAACACGCATACACACAAACACAAACGCATACACACTCACCAACTAGTCAAAACAAGAAACAGCAGTAAAAACGAGTCAGATTTGTTACCACTAGCATAATCAAATGAAAACCCAAAATGTATAAATATGTATGATTGTATAAGAGAGGATTAGTATTCACGAAATAAATGGCCTTTATCCACTTTGTTATTTGTGTTTTCCTATTTATAAGAATATATATATATATATATATATATATATATATATATATATATGAAGATTTTAATATAAAACAAGAAGCGCCTGGCCTCAACATTCGGAGGTTTCATCAACTCGATTTTTTAATCCACCGACCACAAATCACAAACCTCAACAACAATTTACTAGAATTGGCAATTGATCTATGGCATTCAACCTCATGATTCTCTGTGTACTATATGTGATATTAACTTCAACGCAGGTAAAATTCTCCTTAATTATTCTATTCAGCCGCCGTGCTATTATTGAGGTTGGTACATCGCCTCTAAATGGTAAGTTCAGGAAAATCTGCTTGCCGGTATCCTCTCTAGTGCGTATCTGTCGTGGTCTGATATTGACATCAATGAATCGCTGTGAGTAGTTGTTCATTATCAAAATTTTCCTCAGGTAGCCCAGCTCTTCCTTGATCTTTTGTTCAGAGCAGATCTTTCTGATTCTGTTTGCTAGTTTGTTGAGTAAGTTTCTTTTTTGGGATTTTGGCACATGCCTGCTGTAGTTAATATCACTTTTAGTAGACAGAGTATCATAAGGTTGGATGCCAAAGATAAATTGCCAATTCTCTTCAAATCATACATAGTTTACAAATTCTAATGTATGTGCGGTAGCACATATATCGGACGTACGGAAAAGCAATTGATAAGCAATATCCAGCAACATTTACCACAGAAATTGATTAACAAAGGCTTGGCACCGTCAGGAAAATCAGTTATTTCCGATCATATATTGGAAACGGGGCAGCCAGTCAATTCGACCAATTTCTCAATTCAACATAAAGCAAAATGAGAAAAATTATTATTTATTTATGATGCCCTTTATATAAAACAAAGAGCACCAGACATGGATATTCTAAAGTTTCATCAACATGATATTCTAATCAACTGGCCACGAAAAACAAAATTCAACAAAAATTTACTAGTATCCAGGCAAGACCGAGCAGGCTCTCGACTAGAATCAACAAACATTCACTCGGATTGGTAACACACTGAAGAGTAAAACCAGATGCACATACGGTGACAGCAATTTCCAAACAATATTGAGCATTCAACACTGCAATCCACACTTTTGCTGTTGCCAAGTGAAGAACACAAATTTGGGCATAAACATGAAACGAAAGACTACACTCGGAAAAATAGCACTCGTACACGTAACAGCGAAAAATTCCAAAAGATGGTTAATTCGCAAGCCATCAATACAAGAATGACCAGATTCCAGACATCACTTTGCAATACAGCACGAAAGACCTTTATATGCAAACAGGCACACATAGAGACACATACGCATGCACACTAGCCAATCAACCTAAATAAGAAATAAAAGTAAAATCGAGTCAGAGTGGTTGCCACCCACATAATCAAATGAAAACCTAGAATGTATATAAATGCAATATATATATATATATATATATATATATATATATATATATATATATATATATATGGAAACACCTTATGGTATGCGGATTGCACAGTTAAGGCTCATATTGGTTAGAAAATTCCTCGCTCTGCCAACAGTGATTGTGAAACTGTATGTTCAACTGCTTTTTCTTTTTATGTTTGTTATCAATCTGATGGAATTTTAGTGGAGTCTACTCGACTGGGTTTTTGTATTTATCTGAATGCTAGTAAGTTTATGTCGAGGTTTGCGTTTTTTGGCCGGCGGATTAGAAATTTGTGTTGCTGAAACTTGATGAAATGACCTTTAGACACTGCAATCCGCACACCCTACGCTGTTACTATAAGTATATATATATATATATATATATATATATATATATATATATATATATATCTTATGGTAACAGCGTATGGTGTGCGGATTGCAGTGTCTAATGGTCAATTTCGTGGCTCTGCTAACAATGGTTGTGATAGCACTCTTAGGTTGGCAAAATCTTGAATGTTGTACATTTTCAGGTGCTCTAAGTATTGGCATTCGTTTTCAAGCCTTCCGTCAGCTGATTATCTGAAAAGGACGTTGGAAGAAGATTTTTCGCTATTCTTTCTCCAAATTTTCGAGACAATACGCACAGGAATAAAACACAACATTTGGCAAATGTGGTATCCTAATTCAAGACAGATATATTTATATTTGTTTTAATTCAAAAGTATTTTTCAATTGGCTTCCTAATATCCGGACTTCATACCTAGTGTCTAATACTCAAATGCATACAAAATTTATCCCTGTCCCCCTACCCGCACACAACTTCAAGTACGTACAATTCACCCTGAGTTTAAAGTATATTTACTTTACATATATATATATATATATATATACTGTTAAGTATATTTAGATAGATATATACGAAACGATGTGAGTTTCTCTCACATCCTATATTAATCGAAATGTTCATCTTATATATATAACCAAATTACCTCTTTCTATTTCTTGTATAAATTAATTTCTCCATATAAATATCTGTGTCAAAATCATGTACATATATATAATAAATTAGCATTATGAATATTTAAAAAATTTTTTTATTTATTTACTTATTTATGATTAAATATATGCACCCATATTTCATAAAAAATTCCATTTATGTGTACGTCCACACGCTATATCTTATGCATATATAGATAAGCATATAAGCAACCATGTGAATTCTTCCCACATCTTTTATAAATATCTATATATCCATCATATATACGTGTATAAACCATATATATAATATGAATATCATACAAACAACACTGTGAGTCCCTCAGCAGATAAATTATATCAGTCAAAACGCTTCTGTTAATGTTAAAATATCTATTTTTACGTCTATGTACGTATATAGCCCAATTTATATATATGTGTGTATATATATGTATCGATAGGCAATAAAGTGGCTTTTTCAAAATACAATTACCTACAACTCACAAAGAGTGTATAATATATTTACTTTGCATATATATACTATTTTTACTCACAATTTATATGCATATATAAATATCAAAACATATATATAAACTCGTCTACACCCAATATATATGCATATATATATATATATATATATATATATATATATATATGTAATAGATATCTCAATCCTCATAAGAAACCATGCGAGTTCTTCTAACCTTATATATAAAAATAGAAATATTCTTCTTCATATATATTTTGAATATCTAAATAAGCATTTAAGCAAAAATGTGGGTTCACCCCGCATCTTATATGAATATTTAAAATCATTCATATATATGTCTCTGCGTATTATGTATATAAATATAGATACACATATTCTATTAAGTATATTTAGATAAACATATGTGACGACGTGAGTTTCTCTCTCATCTAATATAAATCGAAATATTCATTATATATATATATATATATATATATATATATATATATATATATACCTATAGCTAAATTACCTCTTTCTAACTCCAATAAATTTGTTTTCTTTTCTATCTCAGATTCATAGTCGCGGTCTCTTATTTGGATATATTGTTAGCTCTGATTCATCCAATCTACGTTTCTTCCCATTCGAGAAGGCTTCATTAAATATTGGGCCTAATGATTTTTCATTCCTGATTTTATTTCAATTGATTCTCTAATCAACCTGGTTAATCTATTTCGGTTACATAGTGCAATCCGTTTACAGCCATCCCAGTTTATCTGATGACCTGTCTCCATTGAGTGCCTAGCTAGATCTGATCTATGACTATGGCAATATTTGTATGCAGTTTTATGTTCCCCTATACGAACCTTTATTGGACGCATGGTTTCACATACATACCTGAGATTGTAATCTTTACGAGGTATCTCATAAACCCTAGATGTGTTGAGCTGTTCAATTTTATCTTTCTGATTCGGTAACTTATTTCCTATAGTAACTGACTGTCTTAACATCGTTCTCATGTTGTATTTCATTGCTAATATCCTAATTGTTCTCTTTAATTTAGAATCTGTTAGAACCAGAGTTCTTTGCTCATCTTTATTGTGATTAACTAAATCCCTTACCTTTTCTCCTGGGTTATTTTTCTATTAAATCGCAAAAAGTGTTTCGTTTATGATTTTCTTAGTTAATTTTACGAGATAACCGTTTATCCTGAATATTTCCTTCAGATTAATCAGTTCTTTGTCTCTATATTTTAAATCCACTATTTTAAGATTTCTTATTATCCTAGAATTAGAATGTCAATTTTCCTCCCAAACGGGTGATTAGAGCAATAAGTCAGGAGGATGCCAGAATAAGTAGCTTCCTGTAAATATCTCTATCTAATGTCTGACCAATTCGTTTTAATTTTACATCTAGAATGATATTTTTTCTTTCCATTCTTTTTCCAATGTAAATTTTACCTTCTACAGTTGATTAGCTAAAGAAACGCATTCTCTCCCAGAGTGTATGGGTTAGTAAAAATTTATAAACAAGATAATCCACTTAGGTTATCTGTGAATGCCCAGAATTCTCCAAGTTATAAAATGTCCAAATTTCTGTGCCATAGAATAATAAAAGGCACCTATTTTCTAGATTATACATTAAAGAATAATTATCACTTCACTGGTATTATTAGTAAATATAAATTATTAACGAATGATAAACTGGCAAGCCTGGATGCGGTATCTATGTATACAAACAATCCGGTACAGGTTGCATTAGAGCTAGTCATACGTTGTCTAACGGAAAACCCTGAAATACTAGAAGGGAGTAAAATTATGTTAAGGAGTATTATGGAAATGTTTAAAATTTGTATGTCCTCTACATACTTTATATTTAAAAGTGAATTATACCTACAAGTAAAAGGTGTTCGGATGGGACTACCATTATCGGTCCCAGTCTCTAATATTTATATGCATTATTTTGAAAAAAATCTCTTATTCAGATCTCCCCTCAAACCAAATTTATATTTAAGATTCTTGGATGACATCTTTCTATTTGGAATCACGGGGACAATGAGTTGGAGAATTTTCTATATTTAGCTAATCATCTGGGGGAGGTAAAATTTCCATTGGAAAACTAAAGGAAAGAAGAATTATCATTTCGAGATATAAAATTAAAACGAATTGGTCAGATGTTAGAAAATGATATTTACAGGAAGGATACTTATTCTGGTATCCTCCTGAATTAGTGCTAAAATCACCCGTTTAGGATGAAAATAGGCATTCTAATTCTAAGATAATAAGAAATCTTAAAATAGTGGATTTAAAATATAGAGACAAAGAACTGATTAAATTTTAAAAAATATTTAGGATAAATGGTTATCCCGAAAAAATAACTAAGAAAATCATAAACGGGACACTTTTGCGATTTAATATAAAAATAATCCAGAAGAAAAAGATAAGAGTTTAAGTTAATCAAAATGAAGATAAGCACAGAACTTTGGTTCTACCAGATTCTAAATTAAGTAGAAAAATTAGGATATTAGCAATGAAATACAGTGTTAAGACAATCATTTACTATAGGAAATAAGTTACCGAATCCGAAAGAAAAAATTGAACCGCTAAACACATCAGGGGTTTATGAGATACCTTGTAAAGATTGCAATCTCAGGTATGTAGGTGAAACTATGCGTCCAATAACGGTACGTAGAGGGGAACATAAAACTGCATGCAAATATGGGCATAGTCATAGATCAGATCTAGCTAGGTACTCAATGGAGACAGGTCATCAGATAAACTGGGATGGCTGTAAACGGATTGCACTATGTAACCGAAATAGAATAACTAGGTTGATAAGATAATCAATTAAAATAAAATCAGGAATGAAAAAATCATTAGGCCCAATATTTAATGAAGCCTTCTTGAATGGGAAGAAATGTAGATTGAATGAATCAGAGCCAACAATATATCCAAATAAGAGACCGCGACTATGAATCTGAGATAGAAAAGAAAACAAATTTGTTGGAGTTATAAAGAGGTAATGTAGCTATAGTTATATATATATATATATATATATATATATATATATATATATATATATATATATATATATATATATATATATAGTACATGTGTATTTGATTTATATAAGTTGTGAGAGAAACTCACGTTGTTACTTATATGTTATCTAAATATTCTACAGATATGTATCTATATTTATATACATATTACGCAGAGACATATATATGAATGATTCTAAATATTCATATAAGGTGTGGGATGAACTCACATTGTTGCTTAAATTCTTTTTTAGATATTCAAAATATATATGTTGAATTATATTTCAATTTTTGATGAAATTATCGAAGTTTGAGGCCAGTCGCTTGTTGTTATATTCAAAGATCTTCATATTTAAATATATCCTATGGTAAGAGCGTAGGATATGCGGTTTGCAGTGTTTAATGTTCATAATGTTTTGAAAATTACTGGAACTGCTATCAATATTTGACATATTGTAAGTTCAGCTGTTTTTCTTCTTCAGCCTATTATCAATCTAATCGAATGTTTATAGAGTCTAGTCAACTTCATTTTAGGCCTTGCCTGAATGCTAGTAAAATTTTGTCGCGGTTTGTGATTTATGGCCGGTGGATTAGAAAACCCTTTTGATGAAACTTTCGAAGGTTGAGGCCGGGCGCTCGTTGTTTCAAATAAAGATATTCACACATACATGTATCTTATGGTAACTGCGTAGTTTGTGCGGATTGCAGTTTTTATAGCCCATTTTGCTTTGAAATTTCTGGCCTCTGCTGACAATGGTTGTGTTACTGTATATCAGCTGTTTTTTCTTCTTGAGTTTATTATCCATCCGATCGAATGTTTGTTCAGTCTAGTCGTCTTGGTATTTGGCCATGACAGAAATGACGCAAATTGTTGTCGAGGTTTGGGATTTTAGCCCGTCCGATTTCAAAATCGTGTTGATGAAACTTGAGATAGGTTAAGGCCCGAGGTCAGTTGTATTATATAAGATCTACGTATATATATATACATATATATATATATATATATATATATATATATATATATATATATATATATATATATGTTAGTAAATAATATGGCGTGAAGATTGCAGTTTTTTTATAGCTCATTTTGCTTTCAAATTTCCTGGCTCTGTCAACAATGTTTGTGTTAGTGTATGTTAAGTTGTTTTATCTTCTTCAGCTTATTACCAATCCGATCAAATATTTGTTGAGTCTTCTCGTCTGAGTTTTTGGCCATAACTGAAATGAAGCAAAGTGCTGTCGAGGTTTGTGATTTTAACCTGTCCGATTTGAAAATCGTGTCGATGAAACTTAAGATATGTTAAGGCCAGGGCCTTGTTTTGTTATATAAAGATCTTTATATATATATATATATATATATATATATATATATATATATATATATTCAATGGGAACACCATAGGATGTGCGAATTTCAGTGTCTAATGCTCATTATGATTTGAAATTTCCTGGATCAACTAACATTTGTTGTGATAGTGTATATTTGGCTGTTTTTTCTTCTTAATATTGTAATCAATACGATCGAATTTCTGTTGAGTCCAGTCAACTGGGTTTTAGCTTTGCCTTAATGCTTGTACCTTGATGTCGAGGTTTGGGATTTGTGGATGGTCAATTCAAAATCGTGTCGAAGTTACTTTCGAATGCTGATGCCGGACGCTTGTTGTTTTATATACAGATCTTCATAAATATATACATATATATCACGTAAACAGCGTAGGTTGTGCGGATTGCAGTGTCGCACCCAGTCCCATCGTCAGTTGCCACTATCAACATCCTTCCTCATCCATGACGCAAACTCTGGCGAATTATTTCTCATAGACACTGGATCAAATATAAGCTGACTACGCCACAATTGTTTCAAACCCACCCACCTAGTCAACATCAACAGTTTTACCTGCGCCAATGGCTCCAACATAGCGACGTTTCGGGTACGAGTACACACAATCTCGTACTCCAACTCAAAAAGATAGTTCAATTATCCTTTCCCCATTGTCAACACGACGAGAAACATCATTGGACGTGACTTCCTCGAGCATTTCCAACTTACTATATGTCCAAAAAACGAGAGATACGCACTGGCGACAATCGGTTGCTTTCATCGGCGCTAAAACTCAGGACTTGCGCCAAAGCAGTCTCATTTATTCAGCTAATTCCTCCCGTTCTTCATGTACCACAACTGAACGATGTTCTAAAGCGACATGAAGAGATTTTCAAACCTATCTCCTTCATGCCCGATCTCAAGAGGAAGCTTGCCATCACAGCTCATCCCATGATCTTATCGAAGCAACTGTCTCATCCTCCCAGAGCATGTCCATTGGCATTACATAAGCATAAGGCCGCCGAGCAAGAATTCGCCATGCTCTGCCAACAAGGCATCTGTGCACAGTTCAGCTGACCATCTGTGTCGCCTGTGGTAGTGGTACCAAAGAGTCAACCCGAAACATTCAGAGTGTGCGGGGATTATCATATTCTAGATTCTTGCACACAGTCTGATTCGTACAACATGCCAAATCCAGCTGACCTACTCAGATCTGCTATCGGTCACGGTGTGTACTCAAAACTCGACCGAGTGAAAGCCTACTATCAAGTACCGATGGACAAAGACTCCGTATCCTATACTGTACTCAGATTCACAGTAGGTGGAACACACGAATATCATTATATGCCTTTCGGTCTTAAGAATGCATCTCAAACATTTCAACGCGTTATGGACGAAATACTAGATGGTCTTAGGCAAGATGAACTACTATTCTCGATTCGTACCTTGCTTTGCCAAGATTCTGGCACCTCTTCACAAATATCTCGTGCCAGAAAGCCTTTTGTCAATAAATCCCAACGGATTCAGCTCAACGTGGACAACATGCAGGCTTACGAGGATGCCAAAAGGGCTTTATGCACAGCGACGATGCTACATTCAATTGATTGGTCTCAACCTTTTGAATTGATCACAGACACATCCGACGTTGCCACAGGCGCAGTACTTCAACAGTCCACTAATGGCGTACACCGACCTATCGCGCCAATCTCACAAAAACTACAACCTCGCGAGACGCGATATGATACATTAGGTAAAGAGTTACTCGCTATCTACCGGTCTAAACCACACTTTCAAACCTATGAGGATGTCCGAAGCTTCAATATCTTCACCGACCACCTTCCTCTACTCCCAATGTTCAGTGGAATGAGCGAGTATTCATATTCACGACGTTTCAACGCTCAACTTACACGAATAAACGATTATGAATATGAAGTCAGTCACGTCAAAGGATCAGAAAACGTTGTCGCAGAATCTCTGAGCCGTCCTGCAGATATCTGTACCTCTATCCTGTATCCTTCACCTATAAGTACTCAGGAATTGCAAGCAGCTCAGCAAAATGACCCGCTGTTTCTTGATATTGACCTATTATGCGCTAAAAAGACGATTATTTCACCTTCAGACAGTTTTGCTGACCACTGGCTGACGACCAACATCTCATTAGCAACAGAGCCAACTGACGCCATCATGCCGCCTCGAAATATAGAGGAACCAGAGTCAGAGTGGACCGAGCCAACATCAGTGATTACTCGTTACGGCAGCGCCATAACACCTCCTGTAAGGTTAGTCGCCGTCATTTTGTACTAATTTTCATTGTCGGAGGGTTGTGTGTAACGCGCGGCTCCGCGTTACCACCTAACGAAGTTCAATTTCGACAAATATAGTTTTCCTTAGGGCCACAAATGCTATTTCTGGTTTTATACAATATTTCTCTAAACTGTGATTTTAGCAAAATTCTCTGTTAGATTCAAGCACTATTGGTTGAGATTTCTTGAACTGCAAATTTAATCGTAATTAATAGGGTTTTGATTAATAAAAAACACACCCGCGCGCAATACTCCGGTAACATGCAGTGGATTTATGTGACATAACGATCAAAGCTAGGATTTATGTATTTTATGTGTATCAACAACTCTGTTAAGGCATTCTGGATTTATATTTTCTTTTCTTTTTCAATTATTCACATAAAATTATTAAAAATTCAGCCAAGACATTCTAGTTTTATATATTTTGTTCAACTACTCGCTCACATGAAAATGTCAATTATGTTTATTGTGTTTACTTTTACACGAGACAGTAACTTGTGTTGACAATATATTATTCTGTTGCCGTGTAGAGCACGGTCTATATGGATTAACAGGGAATTTTAATTTGCTTTTCAACATTGTGTTCAATAAATGTATGATGATTCGACTTAGCCTTCTCACATTTCCCATCGGAAAACGGTCGGGGACTAATCATAAGCACGGATCTCAACATCAGCTACCAGGCATATGTAGGAATGGTATAGCATCACTAAATAGAGAGCTACCCCACAAAACCTCTTAATATAAACACAACCTCCTGCAATATAACAGTTAAATACCGTTTGTTGCGGAGAGCTAATAAATATGCAAGTATGTATTTGGTGTTGTGAACTTAGTAAAAAATTCGTTCAGTTGTGACAAGAAGGATAAAATAAAGACAGCATGAACGGAAGGTATACTGTCATTCACAATAGTTTCGTACTTACTGGCGACTCATCAGTAGGAGCCAGTATTATGCCCTTTAACCACTATATATTTGGGCAAAGAATGTGGGATAATAGGACGATACAATCTCCTAGACTAATGCGAAAACCTATAGTAGTGTAGCTAACATCATATTAAGTCTTAAAAATGTGACATTCACACTAACTCACTCTATATAATATATATACCGAGTCTGTAAATGATACTAACATTTAAATGATTCCAATGTCGAGGTTCACATGTTTGAGCCCTGTAAGAAGCGAATTTTGGACAGTACTTGATGAGTTTCCAATAAAAACGAAACCGGTCTACTGGATGATTTACATTTTCTATAATATAAAATTTTTAGTTTTTTTCTGGTTAACGTATGTACATAATGAGACAGGTGTTCATAGCATGATTGCCACCTTGATTTAAATAATTGTTATTACCGCCTGCGCAACCAATGTTCATTTAAATATAAGGCAAGAAATGTTTTTACTGAGAATAGCATGTTGAAGATAAAAAGTAGCGAATTGGAGTAAAAATTTAAAAAAAATATTATAATGTAAACGATCTCTATTCATTAAAATTATTCTTTAATCTGTGCTCAAAAGGAGCATTGCAAATTTAAAGAGGAATCAAAACCATGGACTGAGTTGACTGATATAAATGAGGATGAAGACAATGAAGATATTGCTAAATAAGCGAAATGGAGGAGTCTTAGTATATTGTAGATTTTTATCGAATTCTAAATTGTTACATAATAGTGCAGATATTACTTTTGGTTTTGTGCGCTAATTTAATTGTCTTTTATGCTTCACCGTACGCATGCGTACATTCCGATTTCATTTTATGACGATCTTCTAATTTATTTTGCACTTTCAAAGGTACAACGCGGTATAAGGAGATTTTATCAACTTCTTATTTACTACATATCACATATATTCTCTGACTATGACCAATCGCATAACATAAAAGAATCAAATAGATTTTTCGAGTAGTTAGACCAAGCTTATTTAGAGATGGATATAATAAGGTGGTACAATTTACTGCATTTTTACACATTAGTATAAGAGATTGTGCCGTCCATTTTCCAACATTCCTCGCCCAAATATATTGTGGGATTAAGGCACATTGCTAGTTTCTACTGATGAGTCGCCAGTAAGCATATAACGAATGTGCACATGAGAGTATATGTTCTGTTCCTGCTGCCTTTGTTTTATTCTTCGAGTCATATTTGAACAAATATGTTACTAGTTGCGCAACACCTAATACAGAATTGCCTAGGTATTGCTATATATATATATATATATATTGCGTAATAGCCAGACAGATATATCTACAATGGAGTTAGTTACAACCAATTTACGGTTAAAATTGACTGAGTAAAAATATCAATAACACATCCAGAATAATCGCTGTGCATACTGGTAGAAATAACTAATTAAGTCAAGGTTGCGATCTCGATTTAATCATCTTCCTTATTATATGCATTTGTCATTATAATCTAAAAAATGTATAATGTAGTAAAGGTAATTTCTCCAGTAGACATGCTTCATCCCCTTTGGGAACTCATCACGTACTGTCCAATATTCGCTGTCTAACACTTACTTGAAACTGGGCACCTCTACTTGGGAATTTGTTGCTCTAATCACAGAACCATCCTATGCACACTACACACAATTTTCAGTTATATACTAACTATTTTTTCTTGGTCAGCCTGTTCTTTAGTTGAAGCCTATATAGCATACCTTTAGACTTAAATTCTAGCTAACCACCCAAATCTGTAATAACAACACAGACACCACGCTATCTAGAGACGTGATATTGAATTGAACATTTATATATTTAAACAAACATTGGTAGTGCGTGCGGTGATAACCATTAATTAAATCAAGCATGCAATCTTGATTTAAGCACCTATCCCTTTATGTACATACATTGGTCAGGATATACTAAGAATTTTATAATTTAGAAAATTCAATTCATTCAGTAAACCGGTTTCGTCATTATTGGAAATTCATCAGGTACTGTTGAAAATTTGCCACGAACAGTGCTCAAACCCGAACAGCTCGACTACGGAATGATTTTAATGAACATTGGTAGAAATAAAGTTAATTAATACGTGTTATTCTACGGATTGCGGTACGTTTACGCATATATTTGTCAATATAAACTAAGCTTTATATTATGTATGAAAAGAATTTCATCCATTACAGTGGCTTCGTCCTTATTGAGAACATTTTTCAAACTGTTCAGAATTTGCCGTGGACAGAGCTAATCTACGCAGTTTCTTGACTCTAGCCACTAAGTCATCCTGCCACACATAACTAATAAGGCAGTGAAATAAGAATTCTTAAAAATTGAAGGATACTCGCAATAAAATTTTCCTTTGCAACTCATTCTGTTTATCAATGTCTTCTCCATGGAATGTTATATTGAAGAGCTTCAGAAGGTTTGGAAACAACTGAAAACAAAATTCAAACTGTGACACAATTAACACATTTATAGGTCGCATACTTCGTAAATCGCTATAGGCTACTTGTTAGTAAGACCACAAAAAAACGCGATTTGCTAAATAGAAGTACTTAGTCTTTATCATTATTTAAAGACATAGTTTACGCCTGCTCTTTAATGAATATTGTTAGCATTCTCCTTAGTTGTGCGGGCTTCAGAGAAGTTTACTTTCCGCAGTTGAAGTTGAAAATTGCCAAGGCAGGTTCGTCTGTTAAGGTAAGAGCGTGGCCATGTAATTGCTAGCTTTGGAAGAAGTAGAGATGAGTGCCGACCCCAACTTTACAATTTGCTGATCTAAAGAAGCCTTTTATGAGCATCGGTCAGGAATTTGCTAAGAAACAATAAGTAGTGGGCAGATTGTAAACGAAAAGTTATGGTGAACCTCGCATGAGTATTCATTTCAGGAAGCCAAGGAGTTTTACCAATGTTTCTGCATTCAAAACGAACAATAAATCTATCATTTATTTATTGTTCCTAAACATTTTCTCTTTCAGCAAGAGCCAACGTTTAAAAAGGTCGTTGTTGAGGAATTTGTTGCTAACCAATGATAATCACAGGTAAGTTTTTGTACATCTGAGCTGCATCAGCCCTGTTGCTCCTAATGGCTTTTTTCATCAGTTATTATACAAAGCGTGTCAATAATAGTGCTTTTTTCTATTTTTAAAATCACGTTACTTTTTAGAAATTTTCCCTTTTGGTGAGTTAAACTTATAATTAAAATTTTCATCAATGAAAAAATCATTTAGGCCGCTTTTGAGACGATGAAGAAAATAGGATGTATTACGTCTTCTCAATGAAACGAAAATTCTTTGTAAGTTCGGATCGATTTATAAAAATTCAAGAACCAAAAAATCTTTAGAAGCATGTCATATTTACTTTATTTGTTCTATTTATGATCAAGCATCACCATGAATGAAAATTTAGTGCAGATTTACTACCTTTAGTATTAATTCAACGTTTTAAGAAAACTTACTTTTGCTAAGATGTAACAAATTAAAATTTTTATCTGATCTGCATTTTGACTAACACAGGCTAAATTTCAGATATTATATTTCTTTAAAATATTTCGAAGACCTATGGCGGCTATCTTCTTCAGTTCACCCATCATCATGAGTTTACAAAATTAATTAAGCCTTGTAATGATGAGTTAATTGAAAGATGATTACCGCCAAAGACCATAGAAATAATTTGAAGAAACAAAATGACTAGAATTTAACCCGTGTTAGTCAAAACGTAGATCAGGTAAATATAAATGTTAGTCGAATAGAGTGACACTATATTATGGATAGGCTTTCAGTCAGAGTGCGAGACTTTGTTAGCATCATATATACCGATGAAATCTTACTAATTCGCAATAGAAACCATAGAAAGAGTAGTTTTGGTACATTTTTAAACAGTAATATAACATAAAATATAAAAATACATTTGTTCTTCTTGATTAAGCTGCCGACATTCACGATGTGTTTTTGATCGCCAATGCATTAGACAACATCACAAATTTTAAATGTATTAGGCATGACGTACCTAATGCCAGGTTATTTACGATAGGGTTAGGATGAAATGCTATTTCTTATATGAAAACGTTTAGTGATTCCTGATAATTTTCCAGTAGGATCCAGTACTAAGTTTCGGTTAGCTATATATTTTGTTAAGTTAGGTTTGAAAATTATGTTGTACCATCGCCAATTTGTATACGTTAAAACTAGTGGAGTCAGCTAGAAATAAACTCATTTACGTTGCCAATTTAAAAAAACTCACTATTTATGATATGCATCGATGCTGTAAATTGAATCAACATTGCAGTAAAGGAAATACGCTAAGTTTCATGGAAAGGGATAATCATAACGACCATCCTGAGCACCGCTACCCTATCAAAATTTTGAAACTTTTGCTCGATAGTCATTCATTATCACATACTCCGTAATTTTTATAGTACTGAATTACAGATACCATATTTATATATTCATAGCTGCAAATGTATTTTTTAATCACATCAATAAAACAAAGAGTAATAGCCATTTATATCGAGACTAATAAACTTCACTTTACAGTCTTCCATTTAAATACATCCTGGGTATTCATTCGATTATTTTGGTGGCAACAAATTGACTAGACTTAACTTCTATTTATTGCTTGGGCTGATTAGTAAGCGTGTATGTGTATGCGTCTGTGTATGCGCCTGTTTGCAGGTAAATGTCTTTCTAGGTTTATTGCAAAGTGATTTCTGAGATCTGGTCATTTTGTAATGATGGATTGAGAAATAACAAACTTTTTGCATTGTTAAATACTGTTTGTTGCGGAGAACTAATATATATGCAAGTATGTATTAGGATTTGCGAACCTAGTAACAAATTAGTTCAGTTGTGACCAGAAGGATAAACCAAAGGCAGCATGAACGGAAAGTATAATCTCATGCACATTCGTTTCGTGCTTACTGGCGACTCATCAGTAGGAGCCGGTATTACGCCCTTTAACCACTATATATTTGGTAGAAGAATGTGGAATAATAGGACGGTACAATCTCCTAGACGAATGTGTAAACCTGTAATAGTGAAGCTAACATAATCTAAAGTCAACGACAATGCGACTTCAATGCTAACTCACACTATATAATATATATACCGAGTCTGTAAAGGATACTAACACTATGGCTATTGTGTTAGTAACCGATACCAACATTATTGTACCGAAAAGGTACATGGTACTAACACTATGGTTTCCGAGTCGGAACATGGTACCAATATGATTGATATCAATTTATGCTATAGTTCACCGAAATTGAGAATTACAACAATTTCTGAACACCTGTTACTCCAGTAAATCCATACACTCTGACCTTGATCGATATCAGTTATCACATTTCGCGGTAAGCATGACATCATTCAATTCAATATATAAAAGTTAAATACTGTTTGTTGCGAAGAGCTAATATATATGCAAGTATGCATTAGGTTTTGCGAACCTAGTAACAAATTAGTTCAGTTGTGACCAGAAAGATAAACCAAAGGCAGCATGAATGGAAAGTATAATCTCATGCACATTCGTTTCGTGCTTACTGGCGACTCATCGGTAGGAGCCGGTATTACGCCCTTTAACCACTATATATTTAGTAGAAGAATGTGGAATAATAGGACGGTACAATCTCCTAGACGAATGTGTAAACCTGCAATAGTGAAGCTAACATCATATAAAGTCTACGACAATGCGACTTCAACGCTAACTCACACTTATAATGTTCGTAAGTATTTGTTAGGTTTTTGATTTACTTGGCCGTCGAGTTAAGATAATCATGTTGATGAAACTGTTGAATATTTAGGTTAGGTGCTTTTTTGTTTTATAAAAAAGGCCTCATAAATCTATAAAAAAATTTCTGATTTTGCTCTGTGTATAATTGAGAAAATTTTCATATTGATTGGGTGTCCCGTTTCGAATATATGATCGGAAATATCTTATTGCTACTTCGTACGTCCAATGTATGTGTTAGCGCACATACATTAGAATATATATATATATATATATATATATATATATATATATATATATTCATTTTATGACGATCTTCTAATTTATTTTGCACTTACAAAGGTACAACGCGGTATAAGAAGATTTTCTAAACTTCTTATTTACTAAATATCACATATATTTTCTGTCAATGACCCATCGCATAACATAAAAGAATCAAATAGATTTTTCGAGTAGTTAGACCAAGCTTATTTCGAGATGGATATAATAGGCTGGTACAGTAATAAATTAGTTAATTAATTCAAGGAATTATAACATAAATAATCTTTCGATGAAATAATCTGAGCGTTAAAAACTATAAAATATTCCATAATTAACTATTAGATTTTTCGAATGTGAATTGGATCGTTCGAATATGATTGTCATTTTATATTTAAAAAATCTAGGGATTTCGCTTGTTTTATTTTACACTTGTACTTTTGCTGATGCTATGCAGGAAAGGATGCATAGATAATTATGTAAATATACCTTAAACGAAGCAATATTATGAAATCCAGCCTAATTAGCATAAATTAAAAAAATGACAGGATATGTTATTAATAATAAAGTTGCTATTTTAATACTAGTAATTTGCCAAAGTGATGCAAAATATCTTAATTATTCCGCGTCTGAAAGACATGTGGATTGTCTCCCAAGCTCTCAAAAATATTGAACCGTCGTATGTTATATTGGACACCTTGGCCAATGAAGCAACATTGTCGACCCAGTCGTCAAGGTAATCTGGATCGAATTGGCATATTTTGTAATGTGTCCATTTGTTGGTGCGGCCTGTTGCTGGGCTCACCACCGGGCTTCCCGCATTTTCTGAACTGGACGTCATCTTATGTGTGTGTGTGTTGTCGAGAACAGATGGAAGTGTTACATCGTCCTCACCCGTCATCGTGCGGCTGTCTTCGAGCATTGTGATCTCGAGAGGGTGTTTTTCTGTGATATGTGTCTGAGAATTTACTTTCCTTCCTGGCATTCATCTAAAGTGCTTGAAGTTCTCAAAATCTAGATGCTGATTAATTCTTTGCTGGCTGTGAGTTCGTCGAAACGGGGCACCATTTATGTAGGGGGTATTTAGCTAATGTAAGAGATTTTTCAGTGTAGCTATCTAGTTCGTGATTCTGTACCCGTCCTACATATCTATGGTAGCTATTATTATTACACGTGCACATAATCAGTCTGATCTTTTTCGGATGGTTGATGTGAGAAGGCAGAAAAATGGTGTCATACATATATTGTACACAATGTTACAAATAGAAATATAATTCACAGTTAATCCAAATTGACCAGGTGTTGGTCGGCAAAAAAACAGATTTTTGTATGTCTTGATCACCATTCAAAGTTAAACTAAATTGTCCGTCTTCTAGACGGCAAAAGTTAAAATGATTTATGTTTATAAAGAAAAATGTTTTGCACACAAGCAATTATTTTTACACAAATGTCTGACTTGAACTGAATATAGGCAATCGATTGAAAATACATGATGATATGAACATAGTAAAATGATTTATGTTTAAAAAGAAAAATGTTTTGCACACAAGCAGTTATTCTTACACAAATGTTTGAATTGAAATGAGTATAGGCAATCGATTGAAATACATGATGATATGAACATAGTCACCGTTAAAAGTTATCATTAAAAATGAATGTGTAATCCGTGTAAAGACTTCAATGACAAAAACTCACAAATATTTAGTTCACTGCTTGCTATGGTTTTAACTCATGTCATTATATTAATCCATTATTCTCTGAAGTTCGGATAGGCATAATTAAATGTGACCAGTAAATCCTTTGCGTAAACAACGAATAATCCAACTAAGCGAAATAAATCTGCAGTGACACAATAGTCCATCGCGTGAACCTCGCGGATCTCGCGCGGTTCTGTTTATTTAATAAAAACCCTATTAATTACAAATAAAATTGCAGTTCAAGAAATATCGATTAAAACTGCTTGAAACTAACAGAGTTTGTTCCTAAAATCACAGTTAAGAGAAATATTGTGTAAGAACAGAGTTAGAATATTTGACCTTAAAGAGCACTGTATTTGTAAAAATCGAACATCGTTGGGTTGTAACACGGAGCCGCGTGTTACAATCTAGTTCCTGATGCTGTACCATTCCTATATATACCTGGTAGGTGCTGTTGGAATCCGTGCTTATGATTAGTCCCCGAATTGTATCCGATGGGTGATGTGAGAAGGCTTAGTCGAATCATCATACGTATATTGTACACAATGTTGCAAAGTAAAATAGAATTCACAGTTAGTCCAAATTGACCGTGCTCAAGACGGCAACAAAACGATATATTGTCAACACAAGAAATAATCATTTCACAAACGTCTGAATCGTGATGAATACATATAAATGATTGAAAATACATGATGATATAAATAAAGTCACTAGTAAATATTTTCATGGATGATTGATGGATAAAAATCGTGTAAAAACAGTCTTGGAAAAAACATCACAAATAATTAATCCACTGTTTGCTAGGTTTTTAAATTATTTAAATATAATAATCCATTGAACTATAGAATTTGTGAATGTGATTGAGGAACATCTGATGTCCTGATGCGTGATATCATATCTGATTGCAAAGAAAAGCTATCAAACCACATATTCACTATAATCCACCGCATGTTCCCTGCGTATTGCGCACGTGTGTGTATATTTATTAAACAAAACCCTATTAATCAAAATTAAAATTGCAGTTCAAGAAATCTCAATTAAAACTGCTTGAAACTAACATAGATTGTTTCTAAAATCAAAAATAAGAGAAATATTGTGTAAAAACAGAGTTAGATTATTTGACCATAAAGAGCATTATATTTGTCAAAATTGGACATCTTTGGGTTGTAACGCGGAGCCGCGTCTTACATTATAATAGATACTACAACAAGATAAAACGTAAAGTGAAATTTTTATGATTTGTTGAAAGCGACAGATAATTTAATATTTAATTATCAGAACAAAAGGCATATGAACGAGCTACCTGATTTCCTAGGAAACTATAAACCATAACAATTTCGTGACTGTGAAACATTAGTTAAATAAATGTTAAAAGTAAAGTCTATAAAGCAAAATGTGCATCTTGTTATATTGATTGGCACTCTATTTCAATCACTTTAAACATTTTTGAATATGCTCTAATTTTTTAAACAAAATAATGAAAGGTAGCACAACATCATGAATTATTCTAAAAATTATGGCGAAACCGATGACCAAAGTCTGTAGGCCGGGAAATGCAAATGATCATTGGTTAATCTCAACTACCCCTTAATATATGAAGATAATTTAGCGATTAGTACTAATTCATCTATAATCTATTTTACCGGCTTAATTTGATTCTTGCCAGCATGGAATTACGTAATAACTAATATCTAAATAGCATTTGACTCTATATATTCTGACAGAATTATGAAAATGATAATCTCATTAAATATTGTTCATCTCAAAACGTAGCATACAGTGGATTATTTTGTGATAACGCTCAAAACCTGGTATTAAGTGGATTATTTTGTGATAACGCTTAAAACCTAGCATACTGTGGATTATTGTGTGATACCGCTCAAAACCTAGCATTCAGTGGATTATTTTCTGATAACGCTCATAAACTAGCGTACAGTGTATTATTGTGTGATAACTCTCAAAACCTTGCATGTAGTGGATTATTGTGTGATAACGCTCAAATCCTGAATTCATATTTTGTGTGTTTTTCATTGATTATTTGTAAATGTAAATTACACTCCTAAGACATTCTGGATTTATATTTTGTGTGCTTTTCATTGAATATAACTAAATCTAAATTATACTCCTAAATCAATCTTGATTTATATTTTGTGTGTTTTTCATTCATTATCAGTAAATCTAAATTATACTGCTAAAATATTTTGGATTCATATATTTTGAAAGCTTTCCCGTTCACCCAAAGTGTCAAATTTGCCGAGTCGTTCTGGATGTATATTTTGTGCTTTTTGTGACTACTTTATACGATTTTGATCTTTGCCTTGCTACATTGTGTTCAGCAAAAGAATGACACTTCGAATGAGCTTTCTCACATCACCCTTGGGAAAAGGGCCGGGGACTAATCCTGAACGCAGATCGTAATAACAGCTACCAGGCATATGTAGGAAGGCACAGCATCACTAAATAGACAACTAGCCCACAGAACCTCTTACATTAACTACAAAGCCTCCTACAGCATAACACTTTGAAAGACATCTTAGACAAAGGCGTTTCTCTAAGCCATTTTAGCAATTGATTTAAATTTGATAAATGTTAAAAATATGAAATATCTTTTTCGACATATTTCCCACCAAATTCGGAAAGATCACCAAATGTTTGGACATAGTTCATACCCCATGAATCTTTGTATTACATTCATCTAGGCTCCAGTCAACGGATTTAAGTGGAATACTTTTATATAATAGCAAAGACTCAGAAACCAATGTAATGTGCTGTCGTATATAGTGCAGGAAACAAGGCTAATATGTGTCAAAACCTGTTTATGTACAGCATCTATCTTGTTTGACAAACCTTTTTTCATTGCGTCCCGAGTTGCGTCTCTATATTCCAGAATCTTTCTAATCTATATATTGTACGTTTATAATTGAATATAATTCGATATTTTCCTTTATTAGCGCCTCTCTGTTCTTAGTACAGCTAAATATTCATTCAATAGGTCTCTCAAGAAAGGCTGTACATTGAATGTTTTTTTCGCAAAATCTTCGATTTCTGGCTGAGGTTTGATAAAAAACATCATTAATCACAGCATCATAATAAAATTCTGTTCTATTGCCGAATTATAATGCTTTTTTTTCTTACTGTTTAGTCTCAACCCTGTTATTAAATAACTACTCAGGTCAAAAAAATCTAGTGTTATGATATCTTAAGAGAACTCTATGGTTTTTATCAGCAAATTTGAAAACTTGTTCATTAATGAATTCAGTTTGCAAATGTACAAATATGATTTCAAATAAAATTGTTCCCAAGCTTTATCCATGAAAAACTCTACTTTGAACTTTCAATGGTCTCTATCTCAATTTATTTACTTTAATGCTCATTATTCTAATATATAAATAATACCTCAGTAATCTTACGATATTCGGCCCGATTTCCAATGAATTCATCTCCTTCATAATAGCACCAAAAGATAGAGCAGACAACTGAGATATCAATAAAGAATATTACTGCATCCAACGTTTTCTTATCGAGCGTAATTACAGGCTTTAACGTGGAAATAATGTTAGGAAATTCCGATCGATTAAACAATAATTGATTACTAGAGTGGTGGAAACAATTCCTTAAATTAAGTTTGCCAGCTTGATTTAAAGAATTCCGATCGATTTCTCTTAAGTTTAGCTAATATGATACTTTATGATCTTCGACGGATTGCCAGTTGTAATGAATTAATTTCATTATCAATAAAATCTAAGCCCATTTTTGTAATACTGTTGATAAGACTATGTTTAAGTACATTATTTCGTCTAATTCTTAATTAACGTAATCTCTATATCTATTTTTGGTATGGTATCCGTAATCGTAGAGGTATGAAGTATAATACGTAATAGCGTTTAAAGAGACTGAGAAAATTCATCGGTATTCATAAAATGAAAACATTCATAATCGAAAATTACACTTAATTATCGGAAAAGCTTCCAGTTTATTCTGGAACATTGCACTTGTGCATTCTCAAAGAAATTTTCTCTCTGTTGTTACTCACGAGTTACCATCATAAAATAATTTGTTTGACGTCAAATTCTTTATCAACGTCATACGTGTGCCAGGTAACCGATTCCATTTCTAAATAGACATGATCTAATGGTTCCAAACCTCTAGTTTTTTCGGTTTTTATTTTCTGCAGAACATGATTAGAGCATAGATTGGCTATTTCGTAGTCATGAAGTTTATTAAATCGCCATTCCTTCAAAGATTAGCAACAAATTAGGACTCCTTCACCTCATTTATCCAACGAACTGTGTTTTATTTTTAAATAAGCAATAGCAATATATTTCAAATTCATGCTTTTAAATGTACTTACTGAGTCAATTTTCAGCTTTTATTATAATATCAAAATTGTCGCTTGTCATAAATTTTTTTCCTAATACTTTTAAAAATTTATCTAAAATTTATTTTCTCATTTAGTGCTACTGACAAATCACCAATTCCGGCACTTCGGTTTTAATTTAGTTTTTTCAGCTGTCTCTAAATTTGATTTTTATAAACACCCATCACATTATAATTGAAACAATTTACTCTTGATAGCACAATTTTCTACAAGCTCACAAACTTGATTTAAATAATTGTTACTACCACTAGCGCAATCAATTATTGTTTAAATGGTATTTATTTCTGTCACAGGAAATAGTTTAATCAACAAAGTTTGGCTTTATCTAAATAAAAAAAATATTGTTTTACTGTAGAGGACGATATTTTGTCGTCAGTAAATAAATACTATTTACCATTTTCAGGCAAATTTTTACAGATTTGTTTAATAAATGAGATGTTTCTACCCAGTTTTTAAAGTAAACAAATATAACGAACTGGAATGGATCTATGGAGAGTTATTGCGTTAATAAATAATTGATTTCGTTGTCTTTAATTTTTACCTGACGTGCATGATCCTCACTGTTGACTTGTACTAGCCATATTGTTTTCTTTTCAATTTTAATCATTTCTTGATCCTCACAAAACATTACTGTAAAAACAGTATTTCGAAGTCTGTCCAACCAGGCTAATTTATTTTACCCTACTTGTGTGAATTATACATTTAATCAAGAACATGTCTTTACTATCTGCTTACTGGTACTGTTATAATAGGGGTTGTGTAAGCATTTTTTTTGTTATCTGCAGTCACGCGATGAAATGTGGATTTCAAGACTAGCTATAATTAATCCATTCATAGTTGAGATTTGGCTTCCATTTTTTTATATTTTATTCTTTATACCTATTACAATATGTAGTCTAAGGGGACCAAACAATCCTCAGAACTTCAAGAAGAAGCCAATACATTGTATTTGCACCGCCATTTATGTATGTTTGTCGTGAATTAAATAGTAGATATTTTACTTCGGTTTTGTCGCTGCAATTTCTGCACAGATCATAATTTGTATCACAATTGAATGTCATGGTCACCTCATGTTATATCCATATGTTTTCCTTGTTTCATTGGTAAGTTGTTCACATCTTTATGCTAAAGAAATATTTTTAAATGATTATTTAATAATTATAATAATTATTATTATTATTTAATAATCTTCTTATAGGGCAACAATGGCTATCTGGCCCAACAATTGATAACAAAAATGTAAAAAATCAATAACCAGATTAGGTATGAGTGGAAAGTATCTAGGACTTGTTTATCAGTAAATATATCATTGGGTCTCGTTCAAGACGATCAAGAAAATTACTACATGCTGATTATAGCAGAGCCCTATGTAGATAACAAAAAAAGGTTAGATTCGACTAGAATAATATAAATTATAATATATTCTTGAAAAATACTGGAATTTAGATTCTCAGCATATTTATTAATTTCAGATTAGTGCAGCATGCTCACATCATTTGTGTAACGATTCGAGCGATGAAGAAACTAGGCAGCACACATCAAATAGTGACTCTTGGTATTCTGGAGTAGAACTGTTGAAATCGCTGAAATAAATAAAATCCCTATTAGAATTTAAATGGACTACTAATCCGGCCGTTGTGGTGTTGGTAGATGTCAAAGGATCGATATAGCAGGAACGAAGCCTCATTAAGCGAGTTCTATTTGGTTTAGTTTTGAGGTCAATTTCGCCAAGTTGAGCTTGCAGTACAAATAAAAACTAAGCGATTGTTGATACATCATTCATTTTTTTCGAAACTTCTAATTTACTGTTCAGTAGATTTATTTGTCAAAAGCTCCATTCTCATGATTGTAATATACAAATTTTGCATTGCGCAATTATCCGGGAGAATTTAATTTCAAGTCAGGAAGTTGTCGCCACAATCTGTTTAGTTAAAACGATAAGTTATTGTTTTATACATATATCCAACGAAAATAAGAATAAGAAATGCTGATTAAATAATCTATTGCCTTGAAAATTTAAAATTAGAAAAGATTTATTTCATTATATTTTTTTTCTGGAATTTATTAAAGAATACAGATTAACTGCCTTAAATCATTGTGTGATAATATTCCTATCGCCACGAATAGTATATTGAAAACGCATGTGGCCTAGGAAAAAAATTAGACTAAATATTTTGGAAGAGTAAGTGGATTTAATTGAGAAATTCTTGTTACTTGTAGCATTTTTTTGACGCATATGAAATAAATTCGAAAACGGAAAGCAACTATAGGCCTTACTTTTTGATCAGCTGACTCTTACAGGGCAAATAAGTCGTACAGGTTCATTTTTAATGTGGGGCTCTGTCGAATATTCCGAAGAAGATACGCACAGTCTCTGTTTCTAGTTCGCACTTAGTGATTAAAATCTATAGTCTTTTGTCTACGTTGTTGAGAGTCCATCTGGATGAGCCCTGATTGTGTTAAGTTTTTTAATACGGTCTTGCTTAAGTATATCAAAAATGGTTTGTATTTGGTGTAATTAAAATCTAAAAACCAATTCTGCGGATACTAACTTTATTGTTTATTATATTTTATAAAGTGTTTGAGAAAATTGGCTCAATTGTTATGTCTGAATTGATGCATGATATATTGTACGGGACTTTTGCGAGATTAATTACTCCCTACGCTGGATTGGTAGCGGCTGTGGAGATCCGTGCACATGATCAATCCGCGGCTTTTTCCCCGATGGGTGACGAGAGAAGACTAATACGAATGATCACAAATGTATTGTAAATAACACCGCGTATGAATTCATAAGTAGTCCAAATTGACCGTGCTCTTGACGGCAATAAAATTAAATGTTAACACAAATGAATGTCTTAAACACTAGTCACAGTCACCTAAATTGTCCGTACTCTAGACGGCAAAGAGTCAGAACATTGTTCACAAAGTTGAATGTCTTATGCAAAAGTCACAGTTAAACAAAATTGTCCGTGCTCTAGACGGTAGTAAAATGAACGCTGTTTACAAAGTTGAATATCTTACATACAAGCAATTATTCTTTCACAAATGTCTGAATTGAAATGATTATATGTATCCGATTGAAAATACATGATGATATGAACATAGTCACTGTTAAAAGTTGTCACTGAAAATAAGTGGATAAAATTCGTGTAAAACTTTAATGACAAAAATTCACAAATAATCAGTTCACTATTTGCTATGGTTTTAACTTATTTCATTATAATTATCCATTGTTCTCTGAAATTCGGATAGGCATAGTTAAATGCGAACAGTAAATCCCTTGCATAAACTGCGAATAATCCAACTGAGCGAAATAAATCCGCTGTGACACTATAACCCACCGCATGTTCCATGCGTATTGCGCGCGGTTGTGTATATTTAATAAACAACCCTATTAATTACAAATAAAATTGCAGTTCAAGAAATCTCAATTGAAACTGCTCGAAACTAACAGAGATAGTTTCTAAAATCACAGTTAAGAGAAATATTCTGTAAGGACCGAGTTAGATTATTTGACCTTAAAGAGCACCATATTTGTCAAAATCGAACATCGTTGGGTTGTAACGCGGAACCGCGTGTTACAAGTATATTCGTTCATCCAATCCCAACGATACATTTGTTGTAACCAATCTCCTCTTCGTTATGCCAGTCTTTGTTTTGCGCAATTTAGACCAGTCCTTTTGCGTACGTAATTCCTAACCAAATATTAATCCTTTCAAGACGAATGTAATTAAATATGGATTCTGGATTTTCGTTGTGTCTATCTCTGTGGCGATAATCTATCGCGATATTTAAATAATAGCGCTTGAAAGCCTAACCGCTTGGATAATCTTTTAGTTAGACAGTTTTGTTTTACAATCATGAATGATATGGTTAAGCAAAGTTTGAAAAACAGAAATTTTCTGTGGCCCTATTTCATAATTGTTTTCTCATAGCGCTTAGTTTCGTCGATAAAGATGTCGAGAAGTGATACCATCTAAATATCGTCTGTTATCTTTCTTTGTTATTTTAGAGATTTAATAAAATTCTAGTCGGGTGTTTAAGCTTATCTGCAAGATGTTGATAAAGGAAAGTAATTACACTATTATAGGTTTTAATTTCATGCGGCGGAGTTACTTCTATAATTTTTACCTTATCTATGAGGAGCTTTTTTAATAACTAAAATTTGTAAGTGAAGTGTGATTATAAAAGGCAAAATCTAAACACCTTACTTAATAAAGCTTGATCCCATATGGTTACATATAAGTACAGTTATACAAAGTTTTGCGCTCATTTATTGCAAGCAAAACAAGACCATAAATGTAGAGCCATACAGAACCTAAAATTGAGTAATGCTTCACTGCCATATAACAATAAGTTTTTCATGGTAATATTTGTACAGTAAAAGAACTCTAGGTGCCCATTCCTAGTGAGGATCGTTTGTATTCGGAGTTTCCTTTTCTTAGATTGTCTACTAACAAAGGCTAATAAACAGTATCTGCCCTGATGCCAGTGGCCAAAGTTTCCATCAGCAACCAAAACGTGCTCTTTGTGTCTGGCACGTTTGCTCCCATTTAGTCAAGCAAATTTAACAACAAAAGTTACTACGCAGTTAGATCAAACTCGAGGCTTCATATAAAACAGGATGATCACTGTTTCCCTTTAGACCCGGCAGAGTTCAGGCTGCCGTTCCCGAACGGAATAGCTTCTGCCCATCTGTCAGCAGTCTGGAATTTCTATGACTACGGGCCACCTTTTTCCGTTTAGCTTATTTCACAATATTTTGATTTACCAATGTAAAAATGCCATATCCCATTAAATGGTTCTCATACACTGCAGTCTTATACAATTTAACTTACTAGATGTTGCTCTGTTCATCGTCTGTTACTTATGACTTAAATAGACAAGTGAGAATCTTTTATATAATTAAACGAACATTGGTTGCGCGGGCGGTGATAACAATAATTATAATCAAAGTTTCTTGATATAAACACCTTACCCATTAATTACTTACATATGTCATTATAAACTAAAAATTGTATAGTGTATTAAAGGCAATTCATCCAGTAGACCGGTTTCGTCCTTATTGGAAGCTCATCACATACTGAGCACAATTTGCCACTGACAGGGCTCAAACCTGGGCACGTCTGCTTTGAAATCTGGTGATCTAACCACTGGGCGACCCTGTCGCAAAGTGAGCAGCTTGTTGGTAGTTGTAAGTGATTCGTGTAACATTTGTATGTTAGTAATTATAAGTAAACATGGGTTTGTTTGATCGATAGTTTTAATGAAGAAATGTGTGACCATTAAGGTATCTGTTATCATTCAGATGAATAGGAGAACAAATAGAATTAAAAATGTGAAAATTTGTTTTATATATCAATAGATACACACAGTATATATATATATATATATATATATATATATATATATATATATAAAGGCGACCTAGTTTTCTATAACAGTACACGTATAACCATCAACGACTTATGGTTAGTCACTTTTGGCTTTTGTATGGCTCTGCATGATGATATATTCTTATAATTAGAAAACATATATAAATAACAAATGATAATAGGCTATATTATTTGTGAATACTAATCATCTCTTATATAATCATACATATTTATAATTTTGGTTGTCAATTGATTATGTTATCGGTGACAAATCTGACTCGTTATTACGCGTTTCTTGTTTGACTAGTAGGTGAGTGTGTATGCGTTTGTGTTTGTTGTGTATGTGTGTTGCATGAAGGTCATTCTCGCAGTATTACGAAGTGATGTCTCGAGATCTTGTCATTATTGTTTTGATAACTTGAGAGTTAGCATTTGTGCAAATTGTTCACTGTTATCTATACAAGTGCTATTTTTCCTAGTATAGCACTTGTATAGATAACAGTGAACAATTTGCACAAATGGATAACTCTCAAGCTATCAAAACAATAATGACAAGATCTCAGACATCACTTCGCAATACTGCGAGAATGACCTTTACATGCAAACACACATACACAACACAAACACAAACGCATACACACTCACCTACTAGTCAAAACAAGAAACAGCAGTAAAAACGAGTCAGATTTGTTACCAATAGCATAATCAATTGACAACCCAAAATGTATAAATATGTATGATTGTATAAGAGATGATTAGTATTCACGAAATAAATGGCCTTATCCACTTTGTTATTTGTGTTGTTTTCCTAATTATAAGAATACTGTGTTAATTAAAAGGGCATGGATATAATAAAAAAAAATATATATATATATATATATATATATATATCTTCCGTTTGTAATCTTTATTCTGTCTATAACTTTGTAAGATTGTAGTCTTCTAAAATGTTAAGCAGAAATTCTCTAGAACAACAAATAGAATTTGAGGAAATCAACTTACCACCATATTTAAATAATCTTGTGTCCAAATCTAATTAAAATCCTTACTGATTTCCTAGTGGTTTTTGATACGAGCCTGTTCTTGATTTAGTATTTTTCTACAAACCTATATACTAAACACCTCTCTTTTACATTTTTATCTGCTTTAATGAAATAACTCTTTTGAACTTTTGTTCTTGCTTTCGCTTAGCCATATAGAATATGGAAAATATTTCTTTGGGCAATCTAATTGCTACGAAACCCAATCTTGGATAAAGTAGTTTACTTCCTTTGATAAGAGGAAAATAGAAAACAACGATAAAGTCTCCTAACCTCCAGTAAAACGCAGCACATCGCATTTGTAATACTGACAATGTTTGTATTGATATGTTGATTGAATGAATGCTTGATTTTGAACTGAGTGACTAATGTTTCACTATAATATAACCACAAGTCGTTCATGGTTATATGTGGACTGTAAAAGAACAAAAGATCGCCCATTCCTAGTGAAACATACGTCATTTTTGGCATTTGTATGGCTCTGCAGGATGATGCATGATAACGATTTAAAGATTTAAAATTTATTAAACGCGTATTCGTATAAGTGAAAATTGTTCAATCTGAAATAAAATTCAGCATCTATTTTTTTAAGGCATGGTTGATTGTGTATACATTAATTGCTATCTTCTTTTTTATTAATATTTGGTATAAATCAATTTCCTTGTTTATTTACGAATGAGGAATATTGAATTTCCCATAGAATTCATGTTCAACATAAGCCCATCAAAATCAGAACAATACAAATATCAGTTTAGATTATCAATTTTCCAAAAAGAATTATTGGACTATATTATGGCTTTCTCTATGTTGTTGCTTTGGTTAGATTTGCTGTTTTACCAAGGCAATGATTAGACGTTTTCCTTTTAGGCTTTATTTTATTCCACTGCGCATCCATCTAAATCATGCTCTCCAAGGACCTTTATCCTATTGTAGCATTTTATCCTAAGCTACACACAAAAAACACATTTACTCTTATATATTGTATGTTACTAGGTAAAGCACCAACAATTTCGTAATCCCATGAACACGTATATCTTGGGCATACTGACTACACATCTGTAAAAATCGGAACCATAGATCCTGTCTAATGTTGATTTATTCAAGGAAGGTGGGGATGTATGAAGATGACCTAATTTGTTTGACAATTGCTATATTTTGACTTCTCATTAGGAATGGGCGAACTAATGTTCTATTACAGTCCACATATAACCATGAACGGCATGGTTATATAACAGTGAAACATTAGTCACTTTTAGCTGTTGTATGGCTATGCTTCGCTATTCTAGATAAACAATAATGTTTAAAAATATCTGTCTTGTTTCAGAAACCTAGTTATTATTTTCTGCCATTTTTATTACGCCATTCTGTATGGCTCTTTATTGCTTTCTATTATGATAATATACTTATAGGGTTATTCATGCTGTTTCCTTGTTGCCGTTTATTCGGTGTTTACTGTTCACCGAGTCTATGACCTGTTTCAGAATAGAACTTCCAATTTTCACGACAATTAGGCAATTAGGCCATTTTACATGTTCACATTGATGGTAAGCAACAAAAGGTCATTCAGTGTGATACATTTATTGCTTGTTTTTAATAGCATCTATTCAGTCACTTTAGTCTTCAAACAACGGTAGTTAATAATTGCATCTTATTTACATTTATGTTCAGAAATGGGCCATGTTATAAAGTCGCCATAATTTCGTTAAAATTTTTTTCATTTCAATCGTAGATTTATTGGTAAATTCGGCCACACTTGTCTTTAATTATTTAGTTTACTTGATATGTTGCTTTCGCGCAGAAGTCTGTGAATACTATCCCATAAATGCCACGATAGATCATTCGTTCTTTCTACCTCAAATTAAAATTTCGTGTTTAAATTAAATATAGTGACTAACTCATTTTTATTTCTTCAGTCACCTTATGACTTTGCTTTCACATTGGTGCGAAATATTTTATCAAGCTCAGTTGCTTCTTTTGCAACTGGCTTCTCATATCTATCCATTGTATATGCCTATAATTTAGTACAAATTTTATTTTCCTGTCTAAATGTTCTGCATTACTTTTTTTAATGTGTGATGATTATGGTTTATATGATGGCATTGACACGCTGATTTCACGCAGATACTCATGTTGATGTTTATGCTTAAATTTGAAGTAACTGGTTAATTTAGCTCAATTTTGTTTATGAATTTCATGCCTAAATTTCGGAAAGAGATGTGAATAACGCGTAGAAATCTTTTTAAAAGACTGCAATTCAGGATCGATCGGCTTTACTACCATGCAATTAAACAGTCATAGATTTTGCGTGTGGTAGGAAGAATTAATTAAAACAAGTTTGAAAGCTTAATATAAATGCCAATCCAATGTATTTAACCTATTTTAAACATATTTTCTATAAATCTCGATGAGAATTTGGATTGCATGTCTCTATGGATCTTTTTTCATCATAAATTATAATTCACAGTGTCTATAGGGTATCCTTTATCACGGAATATTTGTCACAGTCTGCTTAATTCTAAACACCAACTTTTTACATATGTTAATCAAAGGCTTCTAATTGGTAATGATTTTAAGATACTGAATTTCGTCTGATACGAATGCTTTTATTTGAAATTAGGCAAGATCCCAAAGTAAGCATTCTTCCTATAAATATCAGTTTCTAATTTCAAACCATCTATAATGAATTTGCAGTCAAAAATGGTAATCTACTCGTTAACTCCCATTCTGTTGACAATTGTAGTTCACATATTTGTTTATTTCAGTATGAGAAATTTAGTATACATAAATCACCAAGATACCTTATAAGCGATATATCATTCACGTATCGTAGAAACTGATTACAATTAATCAACATTAAAATAAACGTTCCATTGATTAATATATAAATAAATTTGCTATTAAACCTGACGAAGTCTGCTCCATAAAACAACTCTGATCTACTTATAAAATTTTTCACTAAATGTAAATAAGCAAATAATGTATATTTATATATATAAATATAATATATATATATATATATATATATATATATATATATATATATATATGTGTGTGTGTGTGTGTGTGTATGCGTGTTTATGAATTGATGTCACGAAAACTATAAGGAAGCTGTTTTACTAATGTTGCCCCACCTTAAAGCTGACTTAGCCATAATTGTGTGATGCAGAGATGTATTTTGCCACACTTTCTTGTGTTATCTAGGTAGATATACTCATAGTAACTAGGGTCGATTATTCATAATTCTCTCTCTAATTTTCTGTTTACAAATTATTATTATTGACATAATTGAAATATTTTCATCTTTTTTGTTCGTTTATTTCTAGTTATATGGTTACATATGGTTAATATTAGTTAAAAGGGATTTTGTATGGCTTTGCATGATATATATATATATATATATATATATATATATATATATATAATTATTTCACTTCTAAAATAAACGGATAATCAACAAGATTCGTCGAAAACAAGAGGTTAGTCTGATGCATATATATCGCACTTGCTTCCTTAGTTTCTCCTGATAAAACTTAGGATGACGGGTAAAAGACGATAGCAGCCGCCAATGGCCGCAGAAATATTTCCAAGGATAAAACAACTGTGTTAAACACAACACAGGTCAGACAATTTAGATCAATCCAGTTTCGCAATATTTTTATTCTTTTAAGATTTACTACATAGTTAGCACTGATTCAAGTAAAACTGTCTACAGAAGGTCTATAATTCCCTAAATTTTTGCATAAAACATAATCGCATTTTCAATTTTTCTGCTACGAGCCTTATCATTGAGCTTAAATTAAGACGTAAAGATTATATATATATTTCCAGGGATTTCATTTGATTACGTGGGTGCCACTTATTTGGGATGACTTGTAAGTGCATAAGCGTATGTGTTTGTGTTTTTCGGTGTACATTTAAGGAGAATTCTCATTGTATTGAAGATTGATATCTGGATCTGGTCATTTTTGTATTGATGGATTGAGAATTAACCAACTGTTCGCTATGTTGCTTTTGCGTGTACGAATGTTTTTTCCGTGATATATTTACTTATTTATTCAGTTATTTATTTATTTATGTAATCAAAGTATCCTTAAAGTGAGCAAAAGTAGAAATGTTTTATCCTATATTAGAGCTACTTCAGGCTCATATTCCTCTCAAGTATCCATAGATGAATATACATAATTTACGACTAGTTTGTTGCAAGGAAATTGTCGAATCAATGTCTGTTGAACAATAAATTTTTAAATTGAATATTGATAGATGACATTGCATTGACCGCTGTGTATAATTTATGTTAAAAATAGCATCATAACTATTTACATATTAAGTAGATAATTGATAGAATAAAAATTGAGGCCTCACTAGATTATAACAAACTTAAATAAAGTGTGTTGCGGAGAACTAATATATATGCAAGTATGTATTCGGTGTGGCGAACCTAGTAACAAATTAGTTCAGTTATGACCAGAAGGAAAAACCAACGGCAGCATGAACGGGAAGAATAATCTCATGCACATTTGCTTCGTGCTTACTGGCGACTGATCAGTAGGAGCCGGTATTACGTCCTTTAACCACTATATTTTTGAGTAAAGAATGTGAGATAATAGGAGGATACAATCTCCTAGATGAATGTGTAAACCTGCAATAGTGAAGCCTACATTATATAAAGTCTACGACAATGAGACTTCAACGCTAACTCACACTACATAATATATATACCGAGTCTGTAAAGGATACTAGCACTGTGGCTATTGTGTTAGTAAGCGATACCAGCATTATTGTTTCGAAAAGATACATGGCACTAACACTATGGTTTCCGAGTCGGTACACAGTACCAACCTGATGGATATCAATTTATGCTATAGTTCACCTAAATCGAGATTTACAAAAATTTCTGAACACCTGTTACTCAAGTAAATCCCTGCAAATATATATATATATATATATATATATATATATACAAATATATAGTGTTTAAAGCGTAATACCGTCTCCTACTGATGAGTCGCCAGTAAGCACGAAACAAATGTGCATGAGATTATACTTTCCATTCATGCTGCCTTTGGTTTATCCTTCTGGTCCCAACTGAAGTGATTTGTTACTAGGTTCGCAACACCAAATAAATACTTGCATATTTATTAGTCTTCCGCAACAAGCAGTATTTAGCTATGTTATATATTGAATTTTATGATGTCATGCTTACCGCGTAATGTGATAACTGATATCGGTCAAGGCCAGAGTGTATGGATTTACTGGAGTAACAGGTGTTCGGAATTTGTTGTAATTCTCAATTTTGGTGAGCTATAGCATAAATTGATATCCATCAGGTTGGTACCATGTACCGACTCGGAATCCATAGTTTTAGTACCATGTATCTTTTCGGTACAATAATGTCGGTATCGGTTACTAACACAATAGCCATATTGTTGGTATCCTATATAGACTCGGTATATATATTATATAGTGTGAGTTAGCGTTGAAGTTGCATTGTCGTAGACTATACGATGTTAGCTTCACTGTTGCAGGTTTAAACATTCTTCTAGGAGATTGTATCGTCCTTTTATCCCACATTCTTCAGCCAAATATATAGTGGTTAAAGGGCGTAATACCGGCTCCTACTGGTGAGTCGCCAGTAAGCACGAAACGAATGTGCATGAGATTTTACTTTCCGTTCATGCTGTCTTTGATTTATCCTTCTGGTCACAACTGAACTAATTTGTTATTAGGTTCGCAGCACTTAATACATACTTGCCTAATTAGTTTATTGATTTATAGCTTCTACATAATAACACTGTTTCTATTTCTTCATTGCATTTTTATTCGTGTAACGTAACAATGTTTATATTAAGCTTCTGTTGGACGATGTTGAATATTGCTATTTTAAAATGTCAAACATTGTTCGGTTAACGGACACGCTGTTGAGATAACTATATTAGCAAATGAGAAATACTGTCATGTTGAATTGCGTATCAGTTTATTTAAATTAACTCTGCTTTTGATACTAATTCTAAATCCTTTATTGTGCTTCGTAGCTCAACTGAGATATGCCGTAAATTATGAATATTTGGTTAGCATCGATACTGAAAGAAAAAGAAATCCGTAGTCACTGAATTTTTAGTGGTTTGCATATGCGGGACAATTGGTAGCACTCGAACATCGGTAAAGTCTTGATTCATTTACATTTCCAGATGCCCATATTATGGTTGGCATTGATTGATGGATTCTCACTGGTACAGTCACTATTTATACGTCCTTCAACTACTTGTCTGACGTTAATACCAAATTTTCAGAATGTTTTCCTTCACTAACAAAGAAGTATCTGATGGACGGCTTTGGAACAACGAGACAAGCGGGAAAACATCAGTAAATGCCAGACACAAACTGTGAACCTAAAAATGCAAAGGAATCAAGATGTTAATGATTTAAGAGTACTATAAACTGTCTGGCGCAAGCAAATTGCGGAATAAAATTCAATCATGACAGCACTGCTAAAGAAAGATCAACATTAAAAAGCCGTTTCCAGGCGAGGGAAATTAAACTCCGATATAAAAGACACATGGTAAAGCCGAGTTGTCTAATGAATGATGGCATGCAAATTTTGAGGTTCATCCGAAGTCGAAGAACATAAGATTGCGATGTCATTAACTTCGTAAACACTTTAGTGATATTTAATGTTAGGAGGCAATGACGGAATGAATCCGGTTCCGAATGAAAATTCACGTATAGAATATGACTGCTTAAATAACTTTATTTTATATTGGGGAATATTATGATTAAACAGGTCACATTCTAGTGAATAGTAAGGCTTATTACGTAGAAATACTTTCGAGGATTCTATTTTCACGTCTGATATCTGTTGTGACAGATAAATAGTTATTCCCATTTTCTTTGTCAGTTTATATATTCAGTATTTATTGCAAACCAAAATTTATTATAAGAATTTATTTTATTTGCTGATATATCCTTGCAAATTTTACATTCTACGAATTTATTTTTATCAAAGCCTATTCACAAACATCGTCAATAATCCTATTTCCCTTCTATTCTGCAATATTGTTTTTAGTATCTGGCACAAAACAAATGAATACAGTTTTACAAAAAAATAAAACTTTTAAATTTTGTCCATCGGCTTGTGCTTATGAACTGATAATATTTCGTTTATTCTAACTCTATTTTAACGAAGTAAGTTTATATTTCGGATTTAAAAAAATATCTAATAAGAATTGCATTAACTAATTGAATTAACAGTGCATAGAAAATAATTAATCACTTGTAGTTTATGTCGGGCAGTAAGACGATGAAAAAATTCTAGATACCAAACCAACATCAACATGGTTGTTTGACGCGAATATGGAGAAATTAACATTATGATGACGTGATTCATCTAATGTGTACGAGTGTGTGCGTATAGTTTTTACTTATGATCATTCAAATTTCTAGCAACTTTTTTATTAAACAAAATATGTCTGGTTGGGACATTAAATCTTCTTTTTTTGTTTACGTAACGCATACTCAGTAGTCTTTACTTGTAATAATTTCAGGATAAATATATTGTGAGAATATAACCATAATAGTTTTGATTTTGCTTGCCAAATTATGTGCCCATCTTTCAAATTAAGTTTGCAATAAATATAATCATTTTACCAGTGTAATAATAGTTTTAATATCGCGAATTACACACAATTAATTGTTTCGTATTTCACTGGTACACGATCGAAAAATTATTCGAATAAAATGTATTTTCTTCAATTAGAAAAAGCTTAGCGAAGGGGAACGCAAGCATAAATATACTTTTAAAATAGATATTTCATAGAAATAAATATTGCAGATGACGGGAATATTTTGCTTTTGCGAGATGTTCAGCACAAGTAGCTGAGCAGAAGGAACCATTCAATTATTAGTTCAGAAAAAATGTGTAAAATATAATGGGCAATATATGGAATTATTCATATTATTATTATATTATGCACATAGTTACCACTTTTCTAATTGCACTTAATTAAGTTTTTATGACTTCTGCTGACTAGTTACGATTCACAGGTAGGAATATCACAGAAATAAATGCAAATGCAAGACAGTGATGTTCAAAAATGTTCAGACTAACTTCAATCCTGGCATAACAACACCAGCGCCATCTTTTTCGCATAAATTGTGTGACTTCATGCCGAGCACACATGCAGTCGCGGAGAATATGGAGTAGGGCATTCCTGGAAAAATTATTTAGGTGAATAATCGAGGAGTTACCACGCACCAGCAACGGACATAGAATATTTATAGACTTATTTTAAAAAGTATAATGAAAAGAATAAGTGTTGAAAATAGACATATCACCAGTTTAGAAGCTTGACAGATTGTATAATGAAATTCTGTCATTTTAATTGGTTATTTAAATAAAATAATGCATAAAATTAAATGCAATTTTTAAATTATAATATTTCCCAAGTGTTTCTGTGGAAAAATATAATTCCTCTTAGCACCAATGTCGAGTATTCCTGCTTGAATCAAGATATTGCATTAAAAATAAACTCAGTTAACCAGATAAAATGCAGATATTGGCGTAGAATGGATGAGGATACTCTAGACACGCACATAAAAGGCACTTTTTTAGAACTTAAAATCATTTTCGTAACTTTAAAACTAAAACTACACGTTCCTTATTTCAAATGAAAGAAAAAACTTAAAACAATGCACTTTACCTTTAACTTAGACTAAGCTTAACATACACATAAATTTAATTATCACTTGTTTTTGCCTTCTTGTCTGCACTTTCTGTACTTTCACCCGCAGTACTTTTCAATAAAATTGTATTCAACGAACTTTTGAAACTGCTTCGAAAATTTTACAAAAAAGTGTCATCAAAAAGAGCTGAAGCACGACCAGTTGCCACTTTTTCTGTGTGTTCCTTTTCAATGAAATTTGGCAGTTTTTTCCACATTGCCAGCATGTCATTAATTTCACCTGTAGAAATCACTTCTTCCGGCTCTTCCTCCTCCTCATTCATGCTAAACTCTTCCAAATCCTTCGTCTGCTGCATCACTATTTGCATTTCTCATTATAATTTTTAATTGGTAAAGTTAATCTCATTTTTACTTGGCTTTTGTTGGACAATGATAAATATTGCTTTCAAAAATTCTCAATCATTGCTTGTTTACACGGACATGGCTTTGTGATAACTATATTAGCAAATGAGAAATACCTTCTTAATGAATGGTATAACAGTTTATTTAAATTACCTCTACTTTGTGGTACTTATTGTAAATCCGTAATATTGCTTCGTAGCTCAACAGCGAAAGGCCTTCTATTATGAATAATTTGTTAACAGAAATAGTGAATGAAATAGGAAAAATCCGTAGTTAACACTTTGGACGCAACAAGCAACTTGGCCGAACTGGCTAGAATTACATTAATAACGATATTTAATTGTGCCACACACATGCGGTTATGATTATAGGTGCGTATAGATCTGTTTTGAAAATAAGAATAAATTGATCAATTGCATATTCTGTGCCAAGTCATAAGACGATTAAAATCTTAATCCTGATGTCTGTCAGTAATGCTACAAAGAATTCCTGACTTTTGTCAAAAACAAATCAATTACGATTCCAGAATTAGTACAACCGACATTTGCTTTAAAGTCTATGGCAGCATGCATGAGCTCCCAGAAAAGAGTGAATACAACTGATACACGGCCGCACAAAAGATAATATTCCATTATAATTTCGTGGTCTTCGGCTAGTCTATTGAATTTGTCTGGCGTCACTGTACTGATAGCCCCTTCGTGTCTATTGATTAGAAACAAATATATTTTTTAGGTCTACACACCTGGACAGCCCTATCGTTACCTCAGGCAACATGTATGACAAAGTGAGTATTAGGATCGCGAAAGATGGAGTAGAGTTCTCATCGTTGATAAAACGAATATGGTTCTATGAACTGCGTTGGCTCGATCAGGTTTTGAATATGCAGTCAATTCAATTGCCCAGTGCATCATTATACATTCACTTAGCGCCAGATTGGCCTAAGAGACATAATGAACAGAATTTTACATATCAGAAACAGATAAATTAAGCTACATTCAAATTGTGTAGTATTGGATCTGCTTGTCTGCTCGGATTTGATTCACGTGTGCGTTGCAATTGTTTAAAAAAACGTGCGCGATATGCCATCCAGTGACGCTCAGTGGGGAACTCAACTACGGGGTTTTGGTGTGTCTACGGCGCGATACATTGAAAACCGCAAAGGAGCTGTATTGCGGTTTTCACCTTCTCTTAAATTTGACATAGTCATAATGGTGTTGTGAAGATGCTTTATTTGCCTTACTTCAGTATTCTATGTAGATACTCACGTTAACTAAATCTTCCCCATCATATACGGTTTTCTTTAGTTCTATTGTGTAAATTCTTATGTTTGTTATTATGATTTCCTTTTTCCACTTTTTATTATTTTGCGTATAGCTAAATGTCAGTGATTTAATAGTTAATAATGAATTTTATATTGCTGTGAATGCATGCGGGAACAGATAAAGAGCCATTATTCAATGTAAGATATTATAACGGTATACAAGCTCTCCTCGTGACATTAGCTGATCTTTAAGCTTTCTATTGGAGCGGTTTTGTTCCTTTGTTCTGCTGGTTACTTGTGACTTGTCGCTGGGAAGTCTTAAAGATCCATTTATTAATACTAGTCATTCCTCACCGTATTACTTAATATCTGATAGCATGCAAGAGATTTCTGTAGTGTTAAGGTTAATGTGACTGGCGAAACAAGCTCAGTATAGAAATGTAACATCCACGCCATAAATAGGGTGAAAAATAGTAACATTTGCTGGTTTTTAGCATTCTATTGAAGTTATTTAGTCCCTTTGTTTTTATTATACTTGTACCTTTTATCTGAGAAAACATAGAGGTAATTAAATGTGAAGTATAATGTATGAAATATTTAAGAAACAATGTTTTATCTTTATCTAAGGGTGGAATTCTTCAAAGATAAACTATAATGGCCACTCACATATATCTTGAATCACGAAAGTATTCCACTCTCAATATTGTCGAATGATAATTTGAGTCATCAGCAGAGTTAAAAGTACGGAATGCTAGCCTAGGTTCAAACCTTCACGATTTTGCGAGCTCCGATGATTTTCTGCCGAATTCATTTAGGGATAGTGGCATTATAATTTGTAGCGCGATCACAAAACAATTTCATACTAGATGATATAAAGATATCTTTCTGGTTGCTTGGAGCGCGCCAAGTATCATTCTCAAATTCACAAACGTAATTGTTTTCCATATCATCATCATCATCATCATCATCATCATCGTGATATATGTTTGGTTCCATTCGTATATAGGTTATTCGTTTTTTGTTATTTTACGCTGTCTCAACTCTTTACGTAAATCAAATACTGAAGAACAGTAAACTAATTGGGGAATTTTGATTATATATAAAGCCCGTACAGAATACATATTGCAATGGTAAGCGAACACAATTCATCATATAAATCGATTTCGTTCTCATTCGGAACTTGTCAAGTACTGTCCAACCCGTGCCGCACTGAAAGAGCAAATTAAAACTATTTAGAAGTTATTATTTAGATTTTCCATCAGGTGGAACCTATTTAGAATCGTAAGATTTGTAGGTCTAGCTAGCCAAGAACTATATGTAATTCTACAACAGATATAATGTCAATTTGGGCAATTATTTCATATATATTATTTTTCACTCCTTATGGTTATATGGCAGTGAAACTTTAGTCACTTCTGACTTTTGGATGGTTGGATATGATTATGTTGGACAATTATATTTAATTGAAATCGACGGCTGTATTTTGTATTAGGTTGCAAAAGTTATTCATCCAGCAGACCGCTGTTCCCTTATTTGAAACACTTCAAATACTATCCAGAATTTGCAGTAGACATGGCAAAAATTGGAAATCACTTTCATCGGAGGTTTTGATTCTATCCACTGCGCCACTCATATCGCTCACTACACGCTATTTACGTTTTGTACTTATCTCTGTTTTATTGTTGGCCTGTTCTTCATATGGAACATTTTTTGATGCCTCTTAAGAGCAGATTCACTAACTAGCTAACCCTTATTTATCATATTTTAACTAAAAACACAACATTTGTGGAAGTTATATTTCATTTGAATCTAATTACTGCATCTGGATTATATACATGTTGTCAATATCAGCAGAATATTGTATGAGATGTCAAATGTAACTCATTCTGCATAATGAAGCTCAAATCGTGATACATTTGCTATGGAGTGTGTCACTATCTACAGCGCTACCCGTACTGCATACTACATGCGATTTGAAATCATATCAACTTTTGCCTTTTATTAAACTCGTCTTTCAAGCGGAACATATTTGGATTCTTTTAATTTCTGAAATTCAAACTAATTACTCCCTATCTCTCATTATAAAACAGACACTATTCCACTTAAGGAAATTATATTCATTCGAAGTCATATATCAACTTTTATTTGTTGATTCTTCTGGCCTTCAGGCGGAAAAATATGGAATCGCATATCTAAAGTTCTTACTAGCTCCTTCTGTTCTGTTCTTATTCAGTTATATTCAATTGCAGGATTTGGATTATATTTTTTTTCAATATATACTCTACATTGAATATATATGTCATTAATTATTTATTACGAATAAAAACACATTTATTGAACAGATGAAAGTAAAGTTTTGTGAATAATATTAGCTTGATATTTCTAAGCTATTTCAAATAAATTTAAATACATATAAACTATAAATACACACTGAGCATAGAGTAGTACCCATAATTGCTGTGATCGGGATTTAACTCCAGGTGGGTTTGTTTATTCATGCGACCGAATCTCTATGTTACCGATACTGCGCGTTGATTAAAAGTTCCAATTGTGTACCAATCGGGTTTGTATACTCCAACTTTCCTTCCACTGAATTCTCTTGAATAATTTTTTCAAATCAAATTTCCTACTAGCCATTCATGGCCTGTCGTAAAAGTTCTGCGGGATTCGTCTCCTGATTGTTATTCCATTGGCGGTTTCGTTTATTATAAATATAACGAATAGTTAGCTTGACTTTCTAATTTAATTAACGTTTTTCAGTAATTTATAAAATAACATTTATTTAAACATGGATGTGTTATTATATTTCTTATTTTTTTCCTTAATGAAAATTGAGTTTCGCGGTTTTCCCTTTCTTTGGTTATTAGCCAACGGGGTTTTACTACGAACGATACAAATTTTGGTAGTTAAGGAGGAAATTATAACATTGAATAGTTAAAGTTCATTGATTCTAAAGGCCGCCATGGCATATTATTCGAGTTTAACTAGGCTCGGAACAAAAGCAAATTATCGTGTTAACTTATATTTCCGTTCTAATAATCGCTCTTTTATGTTATTATTTAATTTTACCAGGTTTTAGTGTCTAGTGTTAACTTTAGTGAACTCCAATCGGACGACTTAACGCCCTATTCGATATGCACATATAGCATAATATTTTTATTGTTTTCTATCCCGCGAAGTACGAATCTGATTCCAGACGATGGGAAGGTCGAGAATTTTAAATTTCAATTGATGCATCACACTGCCACATTACATTATTACTCCTCGGTTTGGCAGGTAATTTCATTCTTCGTAATTTAATAATCTTTTTGTTGAACTTTTTGCTGCATGTTAATATTTGGTATCTGAATAAATAAAAAAACTTCTCAATGGTTTAATGTGTAATTTTTTGATAATTATATTTATCATTTTAGTTTCTATTACGATACAATATTATATATTTATACATGTATACCGAACAAAATTACTGTTAATCTCAGTCTGTGGCGTACAAGGTGTGAAAAGCTAAGCATTTGTGGATGCATTTTACCTCATAAATATTTCATTCTTTATTAGCAATATGCAAATACGCAATTAAACCTGTTTTACATTATTTCAAAAATATAAGCAGATTTTTTATCTAAATTACTCAATTATGCCATTGGCTTGAGAAACATCCTGTCCCGCATAATGCTTTGATTCGCTCTGCACGTATTTCCATTCCTAAAGCTCAATTATAATCTGCAACTGCATTGTAAAGTTTATTTCGCGTTTAAAACTTCACATAATGCTGGATAGCAAACTAGTCTAATTTATCCTTTTGTTTATGTATCATTGATATATGCGCAAACAAAATAAGGTATTTAATTTGCGTCTCAAATAATTATGATATTTAACACTTCTGTAAACAATAATTCCAGGGTAGTTATGAGTAAATGAATGGTAAAAATGGGTGTTCACTATGTTCGTAGTTTTTGATAAGTTTAACTTTGGCAATTTAGGCACTTATAAACGATGGATATTTTTTTGTGGAGATCTAACATGCGTCAAATGATTAATTTCATAAATCTTATCAGTTAACAAAATACAATGCACCCATCACAAATATGTTTGTTGTTCGCAACCAGAAATATGTAAATATCATCGGCTTCATTAAATAATGCCATATTTACCACGAAAATGTTACTACCGATGTCGATCAAGGCCGGGGTATATGGCTTTTCTGGGGAAGAATTTGTTCAGAATTAGATATGATTGTCAGTTTTGATGAAATGTAGCTTATTTCCACACTTACTTACTTATATTCTGTGTATTATATTTTGTTAGTTGGCTTTGAAGTCGAATTACCGCATACTTTATGTGATTTCAAATTTATTACGGATTAAATACACCTACATGTAAGATAATGCACGCCACAAACGTCCTGCATTTCTTGACGAAAATTATAGTGAGATTTTGAGGTAGTACCGGCCCCAACTGATGAGTTGCTAGTAGGTTCCAAACACATGTGTGCCTTACACCTTTAGTGCATTCTGAATTTAAAATATTACTATGGTCTTATTTTAACTAACTTCTTTAGTTGTACGCCAAAGCTAATTTATTTATATTCGTGCTACGCAACATAGTACATTTCCATATTATATTTTCAATTCCGTAATGTCATGATGAACGCAAAAAGATAAAAGTAATTTCGATCCCGGCCGGAATATAAGGCTTTTCTTGGAGAAGTTGGTTGTCAGAATACTTTTTACAAGTTTTGGCGAACTTTGTCCTACTTCTAGAACATTGATTTTGCTTCTTTATGCATATGTGCGATGAAATAGAGTGAATTGGCTTTTAAATCACATAGATTAGGTCTATGTACGCAGCTGACTCTTTTACTGCACTTATAAGAATTCGTACAGATGATTGTACAGTCCAATTTTCCATCATTTATTGAACAAAGTGGGTAGCAGACATAGTGCCGTCCGACTGAGTCGCCCATAAGTAAGAAATTTACACTTACATAAGTTTACATCTTTGGTTTATGTTGACCTTGGTTATAATTCTGATTGCATTCGAGCTTACGTGTTATTTGGTACGAAATTTATAATCCATAATTTAGAATTTTTAGAAAATTGTCGAACTTTGAATATATATTTCATTGTAGTAACTTCGTGGATTTCATTGACTGTGCTTTTCAAATGTACATATGATGAAATCACGAAAAAATATAAACTTGCTAGATTTGAGTGTTTTATGGCGTTCCGATTCTGCGAATTTTATTTTAAAATGAAATAATTTTGTTAAGTATGCCCCACATTGAAAAATAGCCGCGATTTTCATTTATTACATTTTTGAGAACTAGTCATGTCCGCGGCAAATTCTGGCCAGTACATAATGAGTTCCCAATATATACAAAAGTTCAATTTTTCACAGTTTGTGCAATAAATTATTTTGTATTTTTGTTCACTTAGACGGCATATCATACTGCAGTTCACCTACAAACAACCTTCGCTTTAGCATTGGTTGTCAGCAGGTTTTTCTTAATTCGAGCAACTGTAAACTTCGACGCTCAAGTCAAAATAGCACATTATGATGGATAGCTACCAGATGACACAGCATTAGATTCGGTGCCTAAAATTGAACTGTCAATTGTCACATCAACTAACAATTCCAATAAAGCCTTTAAAGATTTGATAGAGGAGGTGCTTGTTTTCATGGAAGAAAAACCAACCATTAGCCTTCTGCGCTTATCCAAACCTGGCTTTTTAAGCCGTCGATGCCCAACTCGCTTTCTGAAGAACCAGTACTGGATGCTGACACTTCTACAATAAAATATATCGAAATTAGATCTAATTATCAGAGTTCATCTGTACAGCCTATTAAAAAATCAACAGTCGGCGAAAATAATTGCGACGCGGTAGAGACCATGGTGAAAATATTTACATTTATAAAATTTTATTTTTGCAAAATTAAACACATTAAATTATAATATGATTAATAGTTTTGATTCAGCAGAAAATGCTGCAATTTCAGCTTATTTTATATTGTGAATTAGCATGAGATTGTAAAGAATCACATATGTTCTAACACATTCTCTGACAAAAAGATGCACTTAAATTAATACTTTACGTAGTAGAGAAATACATTATTGTTGTGTTAGTGTAGACAGAAAGACTTACCGATGGCGACGTCTTGCATGCAGCTTTTGTTTAATCAAGTTCACTATAAAAGAATGACGAGGCCTTTATGATCAAAAGCTTTTATTTAAAGTTGCATAACTCCATTAGACTGCACCTGTGCTTGTTTATACTCATCAAATAATATAAAAGGTTATTTTCTATCGTTTGTCCCAGACTAATTTAAAAAGTCAACATTGAATAATATGGACTGGTTTGTGAATTGCGAAACTGCAAACAGCCTTACGTGGACCTGATTGACGTCCTGCAGCATATTTACTATGTAAATATGAAAGAGCCAGTGCGAAAATTGTATCGTCTTCCCAATAGAGGATCGGCGTTCATAAAAGTGCTTCCATTATATTCGTCAAATGTAAGTAGATGTCGCCTGTTATAAAGACAAATTTCTTCCTCGCGAAAGAATTTTACAATATTATGCACAAAATGACAGATTGACAGTCTACGAGCTGGGAGAAATCATAGAACAATGTTGGAAAATGTATTAACCAGTCAAAGTAAAATTTCTAGCACTACCGATCCACGTAGTAATTACTCGTAGCAATAATACAGCAGAATCAATGGCCGTTCAGGAAAATGTATCTAACGAAATACATCAAATTTTGAATTTATTGCAACAACGCAGAACAGATGACACTTATGCGTTTTCGCAACTTCCTCCATGCCACTAATTATCAAGGCATACCTTATGAATTTCCACACTGGCCACAATCAATCGCCAAAATAACTTACAAAGCTAAATAGATAGGCGCGTTTTGCGTCCATCAATCATTAAACCGCATCACTAAACATTTTTTTCAGATTCCTTCTCACGGGTTGCGTTCGTGGTAGGCACAGGTGCTCCAATATCATTAGTAGCACCAAATTTTGCAGTACCTTGAAGCAACGATGTAAAGATAAAAGCCGTCAACAATCAGTCAATTGAAACACATGGGTGGCGAATCGCAGGGTATCACTATGCCTACGTCGAATTTTACTTTGGAGGTTTGTCGTCACAGGCGTGCCATACTATATATTCGGTTTAGATTTCCTCTTCAAGTATGGACTAATAACTGATAAAGAAAAAAGTAACGTACTAGACCCAGTCACGAATTCAATTTGCCTTCATTTTTATTAGTGACGATCGCCAGGTATTTTCATTTAAAGGTAATTATTCGTTGGAAACTGCCCACAGACGTGTTCGTTAGATCGTCAACAGATTTCCGAATATCGTAAATAAGAAAAGATCAAATCAAACCAGTCTAGCAAGTTTAACTATGCGGCATCATATTGCAACAAAAAGGCTCATCAGCTTTTGCAAAAGCTCAACTCTTAGATCAGAAAAAGTTAAAGGCCTCCGAGGCCATTTTTGAACAGACGGTTAGTGGAAAGTATTATTCAAACTAGTTCCAATCTATGAGCATCGCCAATTCCCTTTTGACGCGCGCGGTTTGATATGGCTCCGATTTTGTCGCATTCCGATATGGAAAAAATTGTTATGGATCTTCAAAACTCCATGGAATTGATGAAGAATGAAATGTCCATATTGAAGAATGATTCAATTGTGAATGCAAACAAATTTGAGCAAGTGGTGAAAAATAATGAAACTTTAAGTGCGCGTATAGTTGATCTAGTTGAACAGCATGAGACATTACTTGTGAAGCTAGACAAATTACAGACTGATGTTCAACCATGGATTGAATTGGCCGATTTAACTGTGGAAGGTGATATACTAGTTAAAGATAAATCATCTGGTGAAGAAATGCCAAATATATTAGCAAACGAAGTTTCAGCACGTAATAGCAAACAGGATCAATTAGTTTTATTTAATCTAGATGAAGATGCCGATGTGAAAGACGTCGAGAAATTAAATACTTTAATAAAAGAAGAAACGCATGCAGCTATTACTAAATGCTATAAGGTGGGGAAACGAGGTGATCGTCCAAGGCCTGTAATTGTAAAATTATCAAAAAGGCCAACAAATATGCAATTAGAATCGATCAATAAAAAGAAAGAGGAGAATCTGAGCTTTCACAGCATATTTATTGGATGGGACAAAACGTTCCTCCAACGGAAATTGGCAAAAGTAAAAAAGTTAAAGAACAATCAGGAACGGAAACCGCCAATGTCTGATGAAGCTGTTAAACGGACTCAATCGAGTGAGACTGCAACATCAAAAAACGATGTATCGTTATTAACTGTTGTGGACAGAGGGGGGAAAGGAAGTATGGCCTTGAGGCCCGTGAAAAGAATAGTAAAGAAGCCATCAAGGTTGAATCAGTAAAAGTCGACACTTGTTTAGATAAGTCGCTATCTACATTTACTCTATTTTATGCTAACTCTCGAAGTGTTAAAAATAAGAACTTTTTACTGTTTAATTTTATAATAAGTAATGATTTCGACTCTATAATATTATCCCAAACTTGGCTTAACAAGGATATTAAAAACCATGAATTTGATATTCCTCACTATTCTTTATTCAGAAAGGACAGATCCTTGGATAAAAGAGGTGGAGGAGTACTCATTTATAGTAAATCTGTATTTAAGGCGAAAATTTTACATACTAGTAATGATAATGCTATCATTGATTTCTTATCTATACAATTTGATAATCTGATCTTAACAACGGTTTACAGACCGCCGTATGCTACTTTATTTGATGATCAAACATTTACCAATTCTTTTCAATCTATCTTTGACTACCATGGCTATAATGTAGTGGTAGGTGACTTTAATAAGTTACAGGACTGTGAAATAACCAATTATTTTTCTAACCATGATCTCAAGCAGATTATAAATGAATCAACTAGAGGTTCGCAATGCTTAGATCATGTATATTTAGTAATTGAAATGGTGAAATCGCACAGTTATTAAGTTGTCAATTATTTCAAAGAATTGGACCATAAACAAATTATTTTACAATGGAAATTCTTGAGTGGCATAACACAGAAACTAAGTTATGAAAATGCACACGTGCACTGTTCCAGAATAAACTGGAATTTCTTTAGAGAATTAAGCATACTGATTGATTATGAGAGTTTTTGTTTCTTGAATACTGATGAATTTGTTTCTTCTGTTTCATCGTTATTATCTGTTTTATTTCAGGCATCTACGTTTACGGACATTATACCAAAACGGATTAATAGGAAATTGTGTAAACTAAGAATTAAACGAGACAATATAATAAAGTGTAGTCTTATTAATAGTATTAAACAAATGAGGTTAGATTCCATTGATAACGAAATTAATTCATCACTGCTAATAATTCGTCAAAGATCAGAACGAATTATTTTGGCCAAAATGAAGAGTAATCCTCGATTAGGATTTAAACTCCTCACAGATTACAGTAAATACAAGGAAAAGTTAAAGCTTATACTACCTGTGGATAAAACTGAGTCTGGATTTCTCTGTGAATTGGAGGAGGTATTTGTCAATTTGATATGCAATCCACAGAATGAGAAAACTTTTATAGAACTATCAGATCCTTTGGGAGGCCAGGAACCAGGACTTGTTATTGACAGTGATGAATTGATAAAATTGATGTTAAAAATCAAATCAAAAAAACAAAAAGATCACCTTGGTATTTCGATTGATAATCTAATTCAATTACCCTTAACATTTAGAAATGCACTCTGCAACTTTATAAATAGAATTTTGAATGATGGGAAATTACCAATTGATATATTAACGATTGTAGCTAAGCCGTTGCCAAAAGTTAGTAAACCAACGTGCGCCAGTGATTATAGATTAATCTCTATTATCCCTTCGTTTTTGAAGATAATAGAACGATTGATACCAGATCATTTAGAACGTATGTTACCGGCTGATTTTGACTTATGTCAACATGGCTTTACGAAAGGTAGATCAACAACTACTAATATGCTTTCCATGTGGAAACATGTAATCACATTAGACGAGAATAAGTTAGATGCATTAATTGTATTTATAGATATCTCAAAAGCTTTTGATTCTATATCTTTTGATGCTATTTTGAATGCGATTAGTTTGTTGAATATTGAACCGAATATTTTTAGATTACTTAAATACTATCTATATAATCGAAGAATGAGTATTCAAGTAAATGATTTGATATCAAAATCAAAACGAGTAACGAGTGGAGTTCCACAGGGATCAAGCTTGGGGCCAATTTTATTTAAAATTGTATTAGCAAATTTGGAAACTAAGATCCTTAATGGTCGAGTTTGCAAATTCGCTGATGATTTAAAAATAATCTTCCCAATTGATCCAAAGAATGTCGAATTCTCCAAAAATAATGTGACTTTAGATTTGTATGATTTGAGTAAATATTTGTTTACACTAGGGCTGAGAATAAACAATAAAAAGACGAAAGCTTTAAAAATAGGGAACAGAACAAACTTTCATTATATTTATTTTCATGATGCTGTTATTAATGATGTGTTTGAGATTAAACTTATGCAAGAAATTAAGGATTTAGGCATAACTATTCAATGTACAGCTTCTGCTGAGAGACATATTGAAAGTATAGTAGGCAGTGCCAAGAAAAGATGGGCACTAATAAATCGAAATATCTTATCAAATGATATAAAACTTCAAATGTATATAATATGGATTAGACCGGTACTAGAATATGCTGTCGCTACCTGGAATCCATTAAAAAAGGGTTTGTCTAATAAGATAGAAGCTGTACAAAGAAAAGTTTTGAAACATATTAGTCCTATTTCTTGCACTATATACGCCTCTAGATTACAGTTTGCGTCATTGCAATCTCTGTGGTTTCGGAGGATGTGTTATTGTATAAAAGTTTTCCATCTGAACCAGTGGACTGGTGCCTATATGACTCCGATAAGAAAGAGTCATGAAATTGGAACTAGATCTGGACATATGGCAATATCTCCTCCTTTTGTGGGGAATGTAGCGAGCAAGTTATTCTCTTTCTCGAAAATCTACAAAATTTATAACCAATTGCCGAAGGGGCTTAGAGAAATGCCTCCATCTAAGATGTCTATTAAAACTTTATCTACTGAACTTGAAAAAGTCTGCAATCCTGCTGATATCTTTTATTTTTTTGATTATGATAATACTTTCTCATGGTTGAATAAAAGACAAGGATAATTGTTATCGGAAACAGATTTTATTGAGATTTTTATTTCCAAGTTTTTTATTATTATAATTGAAATGTTATGCACTAGATCTTCAAATTAGTTAACATTATATACAATCAATTGCTAGTCATGGTTCTCAATTTTTGCATAATGTTACACTCGAATTATACCTTAATTGTTCCTAATTTGATGATGTATATATTATTCTTTTCAGTCGAACTTTCTGATATTGATATATTGTATTGTACAACTAGTGAGATATACCTATCTACATGAGATGAATTGCACAATTTATTGTGATGTGATAATTATTTTAATATATATTGTACAATTTCCAATTTTATTATTTGATGGAATATGTGTGGTTTGAATCCAAATAAAGATATTCTATTCTATTCTAAAAAAAAGCGAAGCAAAACATTAAGGATTGAAGATTTTGTGGTGACCATTGTGCCCTCAACAAAGCTACAATTCCAGATCATTGCCCAATTAATAAAGTCAAAATGGCATTTGCGTTGTCATGGTCGCTCTCATAACTTGGAGTCTTTTCATTTTGCTTGCTGAAGTATATAGTGGTTCTCCATCTAATTCAACATTACTCGTAGAAGGGCTCTAGTCACCGATCTTTCCTATTCCGTAAACTGATCTTCATCGATCTCCTCTTTTAAAGGTCACCATTCTCCCTCCATCATCCCGAAATTGATTAAAGCTCTCAACGCAAAATACACTTACTAAATCAAAAACTAGATCTCTATTTTGGACGATTAACACGAATTTGTAGACGTACTACCCTATTTATTTTGTAACACGCGGCTCCGCGTTACAACCCAACGATGTTCAATTTAGACAAATGTGGAGGAAGATAAATTCCCCGCCAAATGTAAAATAACATTAACTGATATATTTAAACCACCATGGCTGATTGTAACGAATTTTATTTAAAAAGAATTTTTTATTTTTATTTTCCAGAACATTCTTTGTTTAAATATGTAGAGGCCCTTTGGTCACTACCATAAGGGGGTCTCTTGGATGCCAGGCCCGGAAAATCCATATATGCGGAATGATCATCTATCTTGGAACACTTAAGTTCCTCTGACCTATCTCTTAAGCTATAATCCTTAAGTCCACTAGCCAACTGCTCTGTATCCTTAGTATTTGTTAAACCAGACATAATATTATTAAATTACTTGCAATTGATATATTATATTAAATAAGTAAGCTTACCAGGATACGCTGATATCCACAGGTTACTGAACCGGAATGATTGAGACCTTAAAACAAATATACACTTTAAATACCCAAAGCAAATTTGTGGTTCTTTTCGCTGATAATTAAAAAGAACAAATCGACAAGAAGATTACAATGTTTTATTCACAAAGAGTCGGAGATGGAACCACGCAGTGTCCCGCTTGTGCAATTCAGCAACTCAGATCAAAACTCTCTCATTTTCCTTCGACAAGACAAGTCCAAAACTTCGACAATATGAACAAAAGAACTTCCAAAAAAAATTACAATATTTTTCAAAAATTACAATATTGTTTTACGAAACCAGCGATAACATCAAATTTCCAAAAATAAAAATTGATTTATTTTTATATGAGAGGTTAATTGGTGTCCAATAATTAAATTAACCTATACATACACCCTCGTGTTTAAGATGATTAACCATACATGATGTAGTCTTCATTCTTCGGTTTCTTGATGACTCTTCCAGAACGAGTTTCAACAAGTTGTGCTGGTACTTCACTAGATTTCATATTCATATTGCATTGTTCTTTATTCTCAGTTGTCTTGGTTTTAATCTTTACTTCTTTTCCATATTTATTCGACTCTTCGTTTTTCTCACCAATTTCTGAGTCACATCTCGCCTCAACTTCTGGATACTTTGGTGAATACTGTTGCTCAATCTCCTCCTCCGTCCAAATAAACTGTGGAATGCAGCGATCCAGTGTTACACATTCTACTTTGCCATTTACTTCTATAAATGCATTTTTCTCAGTCATATGATTGACTTTAAATGGCCCCTTATAGAATGGAGTCAGACAATTCTGTCTGTTTTCGTTAGTTATATATACATGAGATGCCAGCTTTAAATCTGAAGATACATAGCATTTAGACTTTGGACTTCTAGTTTTGGTTGGAGCTAAACGACTCATTTTATCTCTCAATGCTCCAACAAACCAATCTACTGAACTAGAGGCCCAATCGAGACAACTTGGAGCTTCTATTAGAAGATCTCCAGGTAACCTCAATGGCTCTCCATAAACAAGTTCTGCTATGGATGTTCCTAACTGAACTCTGTATCTGTTTCGCATTTGCCAACAAAACTATGGGCAAATCATGTATCCAACTGGATCCACCAGTGCAGCGTAATGCAGCCTTCAGCTCCCTGTGCAGTCTCTCAACCATCCCATTAGCTCTGGGATTATATGCACATGTGTGTCTTACTTCTATCCCCATTGTATTCAATGATCTGATAAACAGTTCAGACATAAACTGACTATTACGATCAGTTGTTACACTTACCGGTACACCATATCGCGACACCCAATTATGCAATAACAAAAGTAAGACCTCTTGAGCTGTCATGTCCTTCAGGATTGCTACCTCAAACTGACGACTGAACCAATCGACCATCGTGAGTAAATACTTTTGGCCAGAAATCTCAGGCATTTCCACTATATCAATATGAACATGCATGAAACGACCCGCTGGTATACCAATCGTTTTAATTTCAGTTTTGGTATGACGCCAAACTTTGCAAGTTTGACACTGGGCACATGTCCTTACCCAGGCTCTTATGTCTTTCGACATCTTAGGCCATACATATCTACCAGTGACCATCCTGATAGTTGCCTTAATGGAAGGATGACTGAATTCATGTAGCTGCTGAATTACCTTATACCTTAATTCTAACGGTACATAAGGTCTAGGTTGGCTCCTGGAGATTTCACATAATAACCACTTATCTCCAATCTTCCTGCGTGTATATGTAGGACTCATTTCCAACACAGCTACTAAAGGATCAAGACCTTGTGCTTCCATCAATTGCTGGATAAAATCATTAGAAGATACAATAGAGCATACGAGTGACTCTGAACGAATCATATCTTCATCTGATACGTCTGGTCTACTGAGAGTATCATCTGCCACCACATTATCTTTTCCTGAGATATGACTAATGGTAAAATCAAATTCTGCGAGTCGGGTTATTTGTGAATTCACCCGCCGAGAATAATTTAGCCTATTCGCTTTCCCAAGGATACTCAACAACGGTTTATGATCAGTTAATATCTTAAACTGATGTCCATCTAGGTAGTGCTCAAAATACAACACTGCAGAATAAACTGCTATTAACTCCTTTCCAAGCGTATCACATCGCTTCTCGCGATCTTGGAGTTTCCGACTATAGAATCCAATCCCGTTGATGTAACACTGCTCCTATGGCTACATCGGAAGCATCTGTGACAAGCTCAAACGGCTTGGTCCAATCCACAGGTGCTAATGTGGTTATTTGGCTTAACAGACCTTTGGCCCTCCGGAATTTTTCCTTGTCGTCTTGGCTAAAATTAATAGGCCAGGACTTCTTGATCGTGCTCCGTTCACGAACTAAATGTCGAGTTAGCGACCCCAAAATTCCAGCTAAACCTGGTATGAACCGACGATAGTAGCTAATCATGCCCAAAAATCTACGCAACTGGCGTACAGTTCTAGGTTCTGGCACATCCTTGATTGCTTGTACCTTGTCTTCCAAGGGCTTGATTCCATCCTTGGAAATGGTGTGTCCAAGATATTTTACGGTAGAGCAACCAATCCTGCTCTTTTCTGGTTTCACTACCAATCCATAATGTTCCAGCTTAGACAAAACGATGTCCAAATGCTCCCGGTGTTCCTCCCTAGATTGACTATATATAATGATGTCATCTATATACACTCTAGCAAATGAACAGTCTTGAAGAACTTCCTCTGTCAGACGCTGGAATGTCTGACTTGCATTCTTCAACCCAAAAGGCATACATAAGAATTCATGCGATCCTCCTCCAGGGAATCGCACTGCTGTGAGCGGTATAGATTCTGCCTCCATAGGTACTTGATAGTACGCCTTCTGCAGATCTAACGTTGTATATACCTCATACCCCATTATATCCCTGAGCAAAGTACTCTGGTTCGGTAGAGGATACGAATCGCCTTTCGTTACCGAATTCAATAGACGATAGTTACCACAAACCCTCCATTGACCTGGTTCAGGTTTGGGAACAACCACTATTGGAGATGCAAAGTTGGAATTTGAACGCCTACAAATTCCTTCTTCTCTCAACCGCTTAAATTCTTCAATAGCAACCTGCTGCTTATGTTGTGCTAACGGTTGAGCCTTCGGCGAACAAGGTAGTGGTTCCACCAACTCGATTTGGTGTTCTATGCCTGTCTTTAAACCATTGCGTTTAGCATTGAATGGCAGAAACACGGCCAGGTGTTTCTCGATGACATCCGCCAAGTCATCGGCGACGACGAGTCTGGGTAGTCTCACTGACCTAACTACTGAGGTCCCAGTCTCAGCATAAGTCACTATCCCAGTGTTTTATCCAATGGTCCTAGATTTGGGATCTAAAGCGAGATTAAAATGGATCAAAAAGTCTATCCCAATGATGTTATCCTTTATATCAGCGACCAGAAAATTCCACGTAAATGGAGATTTCTGCCCCAATGTCACTGACAATTCTTTAACTCCCTTAACCTCAATTGGACTTTCATTAGCAGCCCATAGTTGGTAATCGAATGTGGGGCTATCAATTTCCACCACATCAGATCGAACTATGCTCACCTCTGCACCCGTGTCTATTAAGAAATTTAAGCCGCTAAGTTCATCAGTTATAACGAACTTATTGTTGCTATAACCAGCAACCTCTTTAAGATTACCTGCCAGCCGAAATCTAACAGATTTACGGACTGTATTACTGCGCGTCTCTTCCATCGAAGCTTCCGAACCTAACTTCGATGATTTTAGTATGCCACGAATATGCATACCTTGGAGCCTTGCATGCGCAACCCCCCTACGGCTCCTATTAGCGGGGGCTTCATTAGTTTTCCGGCAGCTTCGACCAGGCTACAGGAAGACTACTTCCTTTCCATCGGGGACCACCCAACTTTGGAAATGTGCATCCCCCTTCCTGACATTTTCCAAACTCGGCGTATTTGCGATGCGATATGCACCACTCGCGTGGTCCTTGTACACTCTCACGCGATTCGCCTCTCCAATGCTTGGAATTTGAACGTTGACTCCGAGAATTTACCCTACTTCTGTTGGAACTTTCCTTATTGTTTTTTATCCAACCCACATCCCTGCGGAGGGTACTTAATTCATTCTCTATGGTCTGAGTTGCTGCTCCAGGCGTGAATCTGCGGTTACTGCATACACCTTAGGTTCCTTCTGACGATACACTTTGTCCAACCCTTTGAGCTTCTTTGGCCACTCTAGTTCCAATGTATCATATACATCCAAGGTGGCTCTTAGTCTAGCAGGCAATTCTGCTACAAATATACTATTTATAACTTCCTCAGATATATCAAGCCCAATGGATTTTGAAATAAGTCTGTCATAAAATTCAGATGGAAGTAGATTTCCCATCTTTTCCTGACGTAATAAGTCAGTCATCCGTTCAATCCTCTCGGGTTGATATCGTCCATGGAGTTCTTCTACTAGAAGCTCAAATGCATTTTCTGGTTCGTTCTCAGTAACAAAATTCCTGAGTCTAAACAGATTCTTTTTTAATGGCTCAGGTAAGCACCACCAGGCCGAGGCAAACCTTTCTATAGGGTCGGTCATCTGTTTTAGTTTAAAATAAAATTTTTCTTCTTCGAACCATTCAGAATGATTGTCTGGTCTGTACATGATGAGCTTAACATTGCTATCCATAGAATTGCGGCAAAAACGATCATCTACATCATATCTTTCCGCATAGAGGATCTTGGCGCGGTCGCGTTTTTTGTAGAGGCCCTCTGATCACTACCATAAGGGGGTCTCTTGGATGCCAGGCACGGAAAATCCATATATGCGGAATGATCATCTATCTTGGAACCTTTAAGTTCCTCTGACCTATCTCTTAAGCTATAATCCTTAAGTTCACTAGCCAACTGCTCTGTATCCTCAGTATTTGATAAACCAGACATAATATTATTAAATTACTTGCACTTGATATATTATATTAAATAAGTAAGCTTACCAGGATACGCTGATATCCACAGGTTACTGAACCGGAATGATTGAGACCTTAAAACAAATATACACTTTAATATCCAAAGCAAATTTGTGGTTCTTTTCGCTGATAATTAAGAACAACAATCGACAAGAAGATTACAACGATTTATTGATAAAAAGTCGGAGATGGAACCACGCAGTGTCTCGCTTGTGCAATTCAGCAACTCAGATCAAAACTCTCTCATTTTCCTTCGACAAGACAAGTCCAAAACTTCGACAATATGAACAAAAAGAACTTCCAAAAAAATTACAATATTTTTCAAAAATTACAATATTGTTTTACGAAACCAGCGATAACATCAAATGTCCAAAAATAAAAATTGATTTATTTTTATATGAGAGGTTAATTGGTGTCCAATAATTAAATTAACCTCTACAAATACTAGAATTTGAATTGTGCGCCATTTTTCAGTTTTCGAGTGTCTCTCAGCTCGACTGCTAATATCATCTTCTGCTCTGCTGCAATTAAAAATTTTTTTCTCTAGTAATATGAATACATTTTAAAAATATATTCCTACTATAATTGCCTTTTATTCTGTTATTGAAGCACACATAGAAGGGACATTCTGGAACAGTTAAATTGATTATTCTGTTGTTCACGAATATCTCCTTTCAGATTATTTGTCCGGGAATTTAGGCGAGCCAACTTTCGCATTCCGATTGCCGAACGTTAAGTGTCGATTTAATTATTAGACTAATCAGACATGAAGACCGATATTAAATTTGAGGACACAAGTAGGTTAGTGCAGGATATTGCGGATTTGAATCTAGCAGATGCGAATGGAAATATAAGCATATCAGGCTCTACTGTAAATTTTAGGACTTCAAGCGATCTGGCATCTATGGGGTTCTCAGATACTAATAGGTTAGGGGCCTCTACACAAATATAGTGTTTTTTAAGGTTAAATGATCTAACTCTGTTTTTACACACTGTTTCTCTTAATTGTGATTTTTGAAACAATCTCTGTTAGTTTCAAGCAGTTTTAATTGAAATTTCTTGACTTGCAATTTAAATTGTAATAATAGGGTTTTATTTACTAAATATAGACATCCGCGTGCAATACGCACGGAACATATGGTGGATTATAGTGCATATGTGGTTCGATAGCTTTATTTGCATTCAGATATGATTTCACGCATCAGGACATCAGATGTTCCTCAATTAAATTCACAAATTCTATAGTTCAATGGATTATTATAATTAAATAAGTTAAAACCATAGCAAACAGTGGATTAATTATTTGTGAAGTTTTTACACGATTTTATTCTATCCATCATCAGTGACAACTTTTACCAGTGACTTTATTTATATCATCATATATTTTCAATCTGTTACATGTATTCATCACAATTCAGACGTTTGTGAATGGAATATTACTTGTGCTGACAGTATTTCGTTTTGCTGCCGTCTAGTGCACGGACTGTTTTGTTTAAATGTGAATTGATAATTACTTGTGTATAAGACATTCAATTTGGTTGACAATATTTCGTTTTGTTGCGGTAGAAAGCAATCAAATAGTTGTATTTACAGCAACGGCTCCAGTCATGTCATGCTTCAAACGCCCAAATGCCAGCAACCAGTTCCATCGTCAGTTGTCAATATCAAAATCCTTTCTCATCCGTGACGCAACCTCTGGCGAATTATTTCTCATAGACCCTGGATCAAATGTGAGCTTACTACGCCACAATTATTTCGAACCTACCCACCCAGTCGACACCAGCAATCTGACCTGCGCCAATGGCTCCAGTATAGCGACGTTCGGGGTACGAGTACACTCAATCTCGTTATCTAACTCAAAAAGATGTTTTAATTATCTTTTCATCATTGCCAATACGACAAGAAACATCATTGGACGTGACTTTCTCAAACACTTCGACCTTACCATTCGTCCAAGAACACGAGAGATACGTACTGCAGACGATCAGTTGCTTTCATCAGCGTTAAAACATACGACTCGTGCCGAAGCAGTCTCTTCCATACAGCTAGTTCCTCCAGTTCCTCATGTACCGCAACTGGACGATGTTCTCAAACGTCATTAAGAAATTTTCAAACCTATCTCCGTCATGCCCGATCTCAAGAGGAAGCGTGCCATCACAGCTCATCGTATCATTTTGTCGAAACCACTTCCTCATCCGCCACGAGCACGTCCATTGGCACCACACCAACATAAGGCCGCCGAGCAAAAATTCACATGCTACGTCAACAAGGCATCTGTACTCGATCCAGCTCGCCTTTTGCGTCGCCTGTGGTAGTAGTACCAAAGAGTGAATCAGCAACATTCAGGGTGTGCGGGGATTATCTTATTCTCAAATCTTGTACGCAGTCTGATTCGTACATCCTGCCAAATCCAGCTGACCTACTCAGATCTGCTTTCGGTCATGCCGTGTATTCAAAACTTGACCTAGTGAAAGCCTACTATCAAATACCGATGGACGAAGACTCCGTATCATAAACTGCACTCAGATTCACTGAAGGTGGTACTCACGAATATCACTATATGCCTTTCGGTTTCAAGAATGCCTCGCAAATCTTCGAATGCGTTATGGACGAAATACTAGATGGTCTACCATTTGTAATTCTATATTTAGACGACATCCTGGTATTCTCCATCTCAATGTCCGAACATATACAGCATATTGATATTTTACTCACACGCCTAGTATCTTATGCAAAGCGACCATGCTACATTCTCCTGATTGGTCTCAACCTTTTGAATTTATAACGGACACATCCAACGTTGCCATAGGCGCAGTACTTCAACAGTCAATCAATGGCATACACCAACCTATCGCCTTATATTTGCAAGAACTACAACCTCGCGAGACGCGATATGATACATTAGGGAAAATATTACTTGCAACCTACCGTTCGATCCTAAATTTCCACACCTATCTGGATGGCCGAAAGTTCAAGATCTACACAGACCATCTTCCTCTATTCCCGATGCTCAGAGGAAAAAAGAAGTATTTATATTCACGACGTGTCAACTCACAACTTACACGAATACACGAGTATGAATATGAAGTCACTCATGTCAAAGGGTCAGAAAACGTGGTCGCAGACTCCCCAAGCCGCCCTGCAGAACTCTGTGCCTCTATCTTGTGTCCTTCACCTATAAGCACTCAGAAATTGCAAGCAGCTCAGCAAGATGATTCATCACTTAGAACATTTGTTGTCAATCTCCTGAAAACATTTGATTATAATGGAACTCTGCTGCAGTGTGAAATAACTGGCGTGGGCCCTCGGCCGTTTATACCTGAAAACTCCGTCACAAGATCTTCCAGGTTTACCATTCAATGAGCCACCCATCTGGCGAAGCCTCAGTGAAAATTCTATCCAGAACGTATTTTTGGCCTGGCATGCGGCGAGATGTCAAGAAGTGGTCAAAACAATATCTAGAATGTCAGAAATGCAAAGTGACGAGACACACCAAAACGGCGCCACAAGTCATTCAAGTGCCCAAAGTCCGGTTCACGCACATACACGTTGATCTGGTAACCTTACCTGCCGTGAACAATATGTGATATCTACTGTCAATACGGGATCGCACCACTCGATGGTATGAGGCCATACCACTGCCAGACATGAAGCAAGACACTGTCAGTTATGCTTTAGAGCTCAATTGGTTCGCTCGGTTTGGTGCTCCAGCTGAAGTGACAACCGATCGTGGCGCACAGTTCCTCGGCGAAGAGTTCGCAGCCCTACTGCAATACTATGGTGTCAAACACTCCGTGACCGCGGCTCGCAATCCGAGAGCAAATGGTTTCGTCGAAAGGCCACACCGAGAACTGAAAGCGGCGCTCAAGGCTAGCCCAGAAGAAAATTGGCTTGCGGCTTTACCGAAAGTACTCCTAACAATGCGTACAAGAACTCGTGAGCCGATCAGATGTAGTTCCGCTGAAATGGTATTTGTTGAATGTCTATGGCTGCTTAGCGAACTATTCCGATCACGCCCTGAAACTGCAATAACGATGAGCGATTCGGCATTTCTGTTTCCACATCGCAGTTACCTACAATATAACGCTCAGAATCGGCCGATCTGTCCTACACGTCCGCTACATGGTCCAATTTATAAGCAACAACGTCAACAACGATATGGTTAACAAGATTCTAACCAAACCGAAGCGCGGTCCTTATCGTGTGCTAGATCGACGTCAGAATTACATCATTTGGAGATTTATGGAAATGCTGAAGCTGTCTCCAAACTGACTTTCCCCGGCCGACGTTGATCCAAATGACCCGCTGTTCCGTGATGTTGACCTATCAGGCGGTGAAGAAACGATAACTCTACCTCCAGACAGTTTTGATGACTAGGGACTGACGCCTGACATCTCATCAACAACCGAGCCAACAGACGCCGTCACGCCGCCGCGAGATATAGAGGAACCAGAATCAGTGTCGAAAGAGCCAACATCAGTGGTTACACGGTACGGCTGACCAATAACACCTCCTGTAAGGTTAGCCCCCTTCATTGTGTACTTATTTTTATTGTCGGAAGGGGGTGTATGTAACACGCGGCTCTGCGTTACAACCCAACGATGTTCAATTTTGACAAATAGAGTGCTTTTTAAGGTCAAATAATCAAACTCTGTTTTAACAAAATATTTCTCTTACCTGTGATTTTAGAAACAATCTCTGTTAGTTTCAAGCAGTTTTAATTGAGATTTCTTGACTTGCAATTTAAATTGTAATTAATAGGGTTTTGTTTACTAGATATAGACACCCGCGCGCAATATGCAGGGAACATGCGGTGGATTATTGTGCATATGTGGTTCGATAGCTTCCTTTGCATTCAGATATGACTTCACGCATCAGGACATCAGATGTCCCTCAATTAAATTCACAAATTCTATAGTTCAATGGATTATTATAATTAAATAATTTGAAACCATAGCAAACAGTGGATTAATTATTTGTGAAGTTTTTTCATTGAAGTTTTTACACGATTTTATTCTATCCATCATCAGTGACAACTTTTACCACTGACTTTATTTAAATCATCATATATTTTCAATCGGTTACATGTATTCATCACAATTCAGACGTTTGTGAATGGAATATTACTTGTCTTGACATTATACCGTTTTGCTGCCGTCTAGAGCACGGACGGTTTTGTTTAACTGTGAATTGATAATTACTTGTGTATAAGACATTCAATTTTGTTGACAATATTTCGTTTTGCTGCCGTCTAGTGCACGGACTGTTTTGTTTAACTGTGAATTGATAATTACTTGTGTATAAGACATTCAATTTTGTTGACAATATTTCGTTTTGCTGCCGTCTAGAGCACGGTCAATTTGGACTAACTATGAATTTTCCATGTAACATTGTATGCAATACATTCAAATTAGCCTTCTCACATCACCCATCGGGAAAATGCCGGGAACTGATCATAAGCACAGATCTCATTAGCAGTTACATGTAGGAAGGGTAAAACATCATGAACTAGATAGCTACCCCGCTAAAGACCCCTACAATTTAACTAGCGTCCTAAATCACTGGTAGCCTTTCATCACTCAATGCCAAAATTGCACTCTCATCTTCGGTTTATCTCCTTGGCATTTGATATAATTTCCATCATGGTAATTTGAAACGTCCAATGACATATGCGGTCGGGTTTCAAGTACATCAATTACTATTTCCTAAATTTTTTACGACTGTAAGATACTCTAATTGCTATTCGAGATCTGCATTTATTCATTCCGGTAATAGGCAGGGATCTAATCAAAGCCTACGTCCTGCCTCTCATATTTTACTCCGAATAATTTTATTGCCCCTTATGTTGTCTTTACTTTGTGCTTTAGAGTAGATTGCCTCTCACTTTCACAAGCCCCTTTTCTTCTTTGCGAGTAACATCGAGAGCGACCATTCCCTCATATTGTAGGGGTATTTCTCACAACCTCATAGTGTATTCGCCACATAAGATTTATCTTCTTTGTACACCAGGTCTCTACTCACATTCCTTTGTCGAATTTCTTTCATTCTCTTCATTGGTAAGTCAAGTGCAATTGTATCTCTTTAATTCATCTCCGCAACGTCACTAACATCTTTATTTAATTCTACTATTTATACAAGGTCACAACCGTCTACAACAAATTACTAGCCAAGATAAGAAATCTATCATATGATAAGACCTGTAATTCATTAAAAGATTCCGCAGTGATAAAAAAAACTGCAGATATAAGTTTTATTTTTTGCACTTGTAATACAATCGATCGCCCTTTTCCACATTTCTGGCATTTATAATGACTTTTGACACCTCGTTCGTGAGGGTGGAACATTTTATATGATCCACCTCAAGTAACTTACTCACAATTGCCTGTTTGTTTATATCTGCATATTTTAATAGATTTTTTTATATTTTAACTTTTTCAAAGGTTCTCAACTGAAAGCATGGAAGCTATTTTTTCTCTATTTATACTCGCGAGTCTTCATCGCCTTTTATTACCTAGATTGCAGTACAAATAATGCACGCACACTGCACGAGACTGAAGTACTAAAATCTGCGGAGAATCGAGATTCCGTCATGTTTTAGGATCAAATCAGTCGATCGTATTTTTGTCACAGCTAGCTTTATTTGTATGTACATGGAGCAATGCTATAACTTGCTATCAATATTTTCTTACTTATTTTGTACCACGAAAAATTCTTTTACACATTGCTAGTCAATTTCTCACCTATCAATGCATAATATATTTATGCTTAGTATATTGATCTTTTCCATTGTCGATTCAGATGACATTCATTGACAAATATATTATTATTATTATTATTATTATTATTATTATTATTATTATTATTATTATTATTATTATTATTATTATTATTTTATTGAGCAGTTGAAGGAAGATGAAGCAATGCTACGGGCAAGAATCGGGTGTGTATCTTGTGTATTAGATGAACTAAGTCTTTTTGCAAGAATGAAATTTTTGATGTTTTTGCCGACAGTTATGAAGAAAGATAAAACAAGAATTTCGAACAAATGGGAAAAAGATGTAAAACCTGGAGTTTTGTGTGATTTAATACCGACCGATCTTGATAAGCGTGTGCTTAACTTATCAAAAGTGCCAATCGATCAGCTAACAATGGAGGCACTATCGATGGGCCGAAATTATGGAATACATCCTTCTAATAAATGCGATGTTGATTTTGAGGCAGCATTTGAATTGTTATTTGAACAAACAGCTGACTTGGAGCCTACCAGTATTGATTATAAAAATTGATTCAAGGCTACACTAGTTGATCAGGCTTCACACTTGAAATCGTCTAAATGTGCAGAGCAGCATGCATTGACAAAGCAGCATCTTAATGCACTTAGAAATATCAGCAGAAACGCAGACATCAAAATACTACGCGCTGATAAAAGAAAGAGCGCAGTTATAATGGACAAATCTGAATACGTACAAAAGATGGAAAACGTGTTAAATGACAATACAAAATTCACACGTCTAGGCGATAAATCAGATGAAATAGACAAGGTGGAGCGCAAAGTAATTAATGAAATTAAGATTTTGACAGATGCCGGTTTTATTGATGAGGCCACTGCACAGAAGCTCAAGCCAGTTGGATCATCTACACCAATAATGTACGGATTACCAAAACACACAAAAGAGGTTGTCCTATGAGGCCAATTTTATCAATGGTAAATTCTCCGTTTCATGCACTAGCTAAATGGCTAGTTCGTTTACTTGAACCATTACGTAAACTACTAGGTAATCATTCGGTTGCCGATTCGTTTGAGTTTGTAAACAAAATTCAAGATATAAATGTTAAAAACAAGATTATGGTATCTTTTGATGTTACGTCTCTGTTTACAAATGTTCCAATTGATGAAACCATTGACATTATAGTCAAAGCGGTAGAACACGATATATTACCATCGCCGGTGCCAGGTCAAACTCTACGCAAGCTTATCTTATTATGCACGAAAGACGTACGATTTCGTTTTAATGGAAACATCTACAAACAGACTGATGGTGTCGCAATGGGAAGCCCCTTATCTCCAGTGTTGGCTGAGATTTTTCTAGGGCACCTAGAAAATACATCATTAAAGAGTGACATAAGTAAATGTGCTCAATATATACGGTACGTGGATGATATATTTCTTGTACTTAAAAACAGGTCGCAATCACGAACATTGCTTCAAAGTTTCAACAAAGCACCTTAGAATATCGGTTTCACGTCAGAGCACGAGAAAGATGACTGTCTGCCTTTCCTAGATGTACTATTAAAGAAAGAAACTAATGTTAAATTAAACAGAACAATTTACCATAAACCAACATGGTCTGCACAGTATTTGCATTACAGCAGTTTTGTGCCATTTCAATATAAATTATCAACAGTTCGTGGTTGCTTCTCAAGAATTGACAGGTTGGTTAGTCAAGATTCTGAAAAAAATGAATATAATAAAGCAATTAACGATTTAATGTCTAATGGCTATCCCAGACAATTAATTGAATCAATTATTAAAAGGGGAGTTAACCAGAAACAGACGTACTATGGGCCAGAAAAGAAAACCGTCTACCTAAACATCCCATTTAAGGGGATGCAGTTTCCCGAATGGCAAAAAAGAAAGTTGAAGCAGCATTGACACGCACATTTAATGCAGCCAAACTACGAGTGTTATTTAGGGTAACACACTTGCCTTTACCAGCAATCAAAGAGAAACAGCCGTTAATGTCGATATCAAATATTATTTACCAATATACATGCGCAAGTTGTCGATCAACTTACGTAGGCCGATCGACCAGACGGTTAATTACTCGAATGAGAGAACATTGCAACTTGAACGCCTGTTTTAAATCAAATGGTGAATACACGTCTGCTATTGCGCAACACATCATCGAAACAACGCACGTATGTTCTCCAGACGTAGCATTCAAAGTAATTACTAAATGCAGAAACAAAAGGGAGCTAGCCACATACGAAGCCTTATGGATAAACAAATTGCAGCCGGATTTAGTAAGCAGAAGAAGCACGTACAAGCATTGAGCTTGAACTGGATGTGACGCACGCAATTTGATTGGTTTCTATTTTTCACACTCGCTTTGTTCACATATTTCTATCTTGTTTTGCTTTCCAATTTATATATAAAGATATGTTCATGAGTAGATATTTGAGAAGACCATGAGAAAGAAAATTTTCTTATATCTGATAAAAATTTTTTTTGTTTTTGCACACAAAAAGGGAACAATGAATTTTATTAAAGCTCGCATTTCAAAAGAATATATATATATATATATATATATATATATATGTATATATATATGTATATATATATGTGTATATATATATATATATATATATAAGCTATATATATATATAATATATATATATAACATATATACTCTTTCTTAATATATATATGTATAATTGCATATTGATGATATTCTTTTTTATTTTAAATGAGGTATTTATTAAGAAAGTTGGAGAGGACAATTGCTGTTTATGTTGTGGTTTTTACAAAAAGAAATCACTCCTAATTTGCAATTAACTTTCTTTTCACTCAATAGATATACAATGTCATGTGTACAGAAGATGTGCTCACAAATAAATTACCTTTATACAAAGTATATTGGACAAAACGCAAAATAAACTACCATAATAAAGTATTAAAAATGCACTTTAATTGTGTAATAATAAAACAAAACGGGAGAAAAGTAGTATTGATGTTGGATAAAAAAATCGTCCATTTTACTAACGTGAAATTCAATAATTTCTGAATAATTACATGTGAAATTTTGTAATCCAGGAAGCATTTGTATATGTAATTGTAATGCTCAACGCTTGTTAATCCACCACAAATTGTTGTATCATCCTATAGCCGACTTGCCCTTATAGATTGAATTTTATACTGAAGACACATTCCCGTCTTTCGCATATACATTTGACTCATTACCGCTAAAACGACTGTCTTAGTCCCATAAAGAATACAAAAATAATCAGCAAAAAGAATAGGTTCATTAAGAAGCCCATATAATATAATTTTACATGCAAGGCAAAAGTTAAAATTTAACGCATAATACTTATAACGCAACTAACTTTTTACGAGTCATGGATCTTAGTCTTTCGGTTAAATAAATTAAAAGTAAAAATACATATACGTAGGCAAAGTTAAAAATTTGGCATTAACTCAATATTTCATATAAATCCATATTTCCAAGGTCATATGCACTGCTAAGCATTCAATACTGTATAAATAAAGTCAAAAGCTAGATAAACAACATTAGTAAACCATGGGTGCACTAAGCCCTTTTAGCCGATAAAAATTAGCATGATAAGAATTAAGTCGTCTATGCTTGTACACGACTATACACTGGTTTATGCAGGCAGTCAGCTCTGACTAGCTTCACTGGTACGCCTTTGCCAATGATGGTTTTCCGCTAGTGTATTTAAACATCGCTATACGCTGACACCTATCTTCATATACCGAAAAGGTTCTATATCAAAGACAAAATACATTAGTTACTATACAACTAAAAATTTCATCCAATACACGGCTTCATTAGCCCAGTGAATGAGTTGGAAATTGTAGACAATTCCCTCTGGTTCAAGACCCGGTTCCATTTATCAATTGTCAATTTTAATTTATACCGACAACAACGATAATTAAATCCAGTTATTATATTTTATCATTATCTATTATTAAAAATATTTCATGAAGAACTGATTTTACTTATTTAAAGCATTGTCAAAATTTTGAAATAATCGGCGCTTATTTTCAGGTTCCTCAGCTAATTTCTCCTAGCGTAAATTTTCAGGTTTTCAAGGGGATTTTTATTTGAGAAAAGAAAAATAAGCCTAATTTGCTTCATTGCATCTAATTTAAGAAGCTTGTATCGGCCATTCTCTAATATATTGAAGTTTAATGTAGATTAATTAAACATTAATTGCGCAGGTGGGATTATCAACTAATCCCATTATATTTAACCAGTCGCACAACAGCAAACCTACAGTCAGTCACACGTACTGACGAATTTCGAGTTAAAATGAACATCATCAGATCAAAATTGAATTCTGACTAACGAGGATCAAACACCAAAGCCTATATAAGGATAGCAAAATTAAATTTGTAACTCTCATTTCTAGTTGTCTCCCATAAATTGTATTGTAATTTTAATACAAAGATTTGTTATCATCAACCAGGAAATCAATGATAGCTTAATTGTACATATAAAATACAGATCGCGAAAGCTGCCAAAAGTTAATGTTAGTGACTGCGTAGAAATTATGCAGACAATGTATACAAGACTACTAGAGGTGAGAGCTGCATATCTAATTTTACTTACTTCGAAGTGATCCTTGCTAGTTAGATTGCGGTCGTGCTTTGATGATGATCACGGAGGTTTGAGACGCGTCAGTACATGTGACTGACGTTAGTTTTGCTGTGTTGCAAAAAGTTTGATACAATGGGATTGTCATTTACATCAAGCTCTCAACCTTGATTTAAATATCTGTTATCTCTATCTTCACAACCAATAATTGTTTAATTGTATAATTTATGAAAATGTGGCAAAATCTGAAAAATGTTAGTTTTCGTGGTTGCATAGAAATTGTAAAGCCGCCAATTCAGGTCAAGTACAAGCTATTGGGAACAATTAGAGATGAGAATCGCATGTCTAATTTTGAAATTTGATCCCTGTTAATCAATTTGGCATCTTACTTTAATGATGACTATAGAAGTTTGAAACGGGTCGGTACGTGTGACTGACGGTAGTTTTACTATTACACAACTATTAATTTTCTGTCTGACGAGGATAACACAATCAGTTTGACAGTTGTTTTGGAGATTATATTAAGTTTAGTAAACGTTTATTTCATTTTATGTTTTATATTTTTGGGCTAGTAAAGTCACCTGAAATCACTCACGCATTCAACGTGCAGTTGAAATTAGTAGGAATATATATCTTATGGGACTAGATGTTTTAACGTGAGTTGTTGCACAGACAGAATTCAACTTATTCACTTGTATATTTTCTTTGAAATAAAATCTTTTCACAATAGTTTATAAATTTATAATTTCATCTTATATTATTTATGAATCAAGATTTCCCGATAAACTCTTCTGACCAGTCCAATAATTTTTAAACTCTTTTTGCCAAATAGTATGAATAGTCCAAAATATGCGCATATGGCCAAATATTTCAAATCAAATTTTTCCCGGAAGTGTTATCTACAGAAAAAAAACCTGCCTTTTAGGTGGGAGGCATCTAGCATTCTACGCACCGCTAAGAATATAAGAACTGCATCAAATATTGTAAACACTGTGATTTTCTCTCTTTCTCTCACATATATTTTTTATTTTACACTTGGAATTATATAAGCTAACAAGCGCAAATAATCTACTTCATTGTGTTTTAGTTCAAATGGGAAATTATTTGTAAATTATTATTCACAACTGCAATCAGAGCACAACTCTGGTTCTGGTAAAGTTGATAGATCCTTACATATAATTAATAAATAATTTTATTTGGAAATTTGAACTGTTATTGGCACATTTATTCGTAGATTTGGTAGAATATTTGCAAGATTAAAAAGAATGAAAACGTAGAAGTTCAGAATTCTTCTGTTAAAATGTAATAAACTATTTAGACATATTAAATATGCGCTTGTGAATTTAACAATTTTTTGAAAAAAAATCGTACTTTATTATTTATTTAAACATTCTTTGATTAATTCATGTTTATTTTATTTTTGTTGGTTTGAACGAGTTTCAGTTTTACATTTTTGAAACCGATCTCCATGGGGCAGCGTTCGGTGGCTTGGTTTGGGTCGGGGTTGGTTGAATGTCCTTTTACTTTCCTTTAATCATTGAACCATTGTAAAATACACAAAATCCAAATTCATTTCTGGTGCAACGCATTGTGAAACAGAATTGTTATTCAAAGCAAACAAATATTACTTACACTTGGATTTGCTTCGGAGTGGATTTGTTCAATTTATTTTTATTGCCTAGGAACAAACATAAGCAGAGCATCATTTATCGAGTTTACCTTATTAAATTGGCCATTCATTGCCATAGTTTATTTTGTATTAGATGCCGGTCGCAAATAGGAAGACTGATTATTCGTTTGAGAAATTAAAAGAAGTCAGTCTAGGAAAAGAAACAAATACGTTTGAAATATCGATAATTATGTAGTTTTAAAAACACACAGGCAGGTATAGGTAAACCGGGATCTAGGTGGGAGTGCTCATGAAACCAGACCAGCCTATACTTAATATTCATTATTTACATGAACAACGTTGTCACTTTGATTGCTTGTAAAATCAGTTTCCGGTTTTCCGTTTCCATTT